>ML392760.1:83044-195982 GCA_005239525.1 Nicotiana knightiana | reverse complement strand
GGGGGGGGGGGGGGGGGGGTGTACTACCCTTCACGAATCAGGGTTGCTTCGCCTCTTTCTTTACGGGAGTCGTTGACTAAGTCTTCATGTTGAGGCAAATCTTTGCATCCCTCAACGCGTTGTGTGTGATGTTGACATATTTCTGGTTTCTTGCTAAGGAAAAAATCAAACACGTTAGTAACAAATGTAAGGATCAAAGCAAGTACGCAACTGTCTAGGCTCCACGGTGGGCGCCAAAATATTTACCCGTAAAACGGTACAATTAAATTTATTACGTGGTTTATAGACAAGCGAACTGACTTAATCCCAAAATGATAAAGAAATAAGATTAAAAATAAGACTTAGCAATTGAAATTGAAGGAGATGAAAATCCTGACTCCAAGAGCAATGTTTCCGAGGACATGAATAAAAGCAGTGTAAATGAGCAAATAAAGTTGTTTTATTGAGAGCGAAAGTAAAACATTGCATATGTTTTGGCAAGAATTTCCCGTCTTACAATAGTTGTTGAGCCTACTATTTATAGCTATGTATACATAGGGAAATAAAATCCTATGATCAAGCCCAATTTAAATGATAATAAAGGAGGCTTTGATGAATATGTAATGGCAGGCCATGAATGTAAACATTCTTTGTAACGGTTGCTCATTTAGTGTTAGAAAATATTCTCTGGTTTAATGATATCTGATGGCAAACACTCGATTTGCTCCGATCCCATTGACTACGCTCCTTGCGGGATTTACCCGATGCCGATTACAGTTGTTGTTCCCGATATAAGTTGTTACTTGGTTCATCTTTTACCTATCTTCGATTTCACGGGTCATGCTATCTTTCGACCATTTTTTGTAAACCAATTTTAGCAGTTCCTTTCTTCAATTTGAAGCTTTCTTTCTTTCTTTATTATATTCTTTTTATTAATTTCTATTCGTTCTGTAGTCAACTGGAGAAATAATTGATTTCATTTTCTTATTAGCCTCTCCTCGCAACGTTCCGTTTTCTTGTGTCTCACATGGAAATCTTTTAATCCATTACAATATTATATAACTTAGATTATGTGAAAAGGGCAGAGTATTCGTTGAATCGTGCTCAACGTGGTGGCCCTGAAAAGTTGTGCCATGTGATAATTCAATGAAATCTAGCTGGTATTAGGTCGAGAAATTTTTTTACTATTTCATATTTACGATTATTATTAGTATTATTATTATTATTGTTATTACTAGTATTTTAATATATTGAGATCGTTCTGCAGGTAAACCAATACTAATAAATATGTTGTCGCTTTTCTTTTTTCCAACAATTTATTGGCTCAATATATTAACGCTGAAGTTTCGGTTACTTTTTCAAAAGTTTGGCCATGGCACTGATAATAAGATCAGTTCTTCATCTCCTATCTATTTCCTTGATCAGTTTCGTGGTTCTTCAGCAGAAAAGTGATGCTGAAGAAGTACTAATGCTTCAAAAACCACGATTGATTAATTGCAAATTTGATAAAATATATCAGTTGGGTGACTCACTTTCAGATACAGGCAACTGCATCAGAGAGAGCATTTGTGGAGCTCGTACTGCATGTGCAAGACTTCCTTATGGAATGGAATTTTTTCAGAATGCAACTGGACGTTGTTCTAATGGCATGCTCATGATTGATTTCATAGGTTTGATACTTCATTCGTGTTTTTCAGTTTTATCTAGTCTAGAAAAAAAAATCAGACAGCCTCCTCCAACAAATGTACGTTAATCAGCCACATAATACATGCCTTTTATCGGATGTATAATTAGTAGAATAGAGATGGTTCCATATTTCAACTTCCTTTTAAATAGGTGTGAGGTACTGACATATATATATATATATATATATGCTTTCTTTTCTTTTTCAACACAGCGCTGGAGTCTGGTCTTCCTCTCCTAAATCCCATAAAGGATCAAACTGCAAATTTTAGACATGGTGCAGATTTCGCAGTAGCAGGAGCTACTGCTTTACCGGTTGAAATTTTGGAAAATAAGAAGATGGTTAATCTATCAACAAATAGTTCATTAAGTGTGCAACTTGATTGGATGTCTTCTCATTTCCAAACGGCAGGCTATACTGGTACTTAATTTGCCAATTAATTACTTCCTAGTTCCTAGGAAATATGTAATTATTAATAATCTAATATTCTAACGGAAGTTGAATTGATGAATATCTTTTGTCGTTCTTGGTTGCTAGATCGCCCAGACAAATTAAAGAAGGCTCTTTTCCTAGTTGGAGGAATAGGAGGAAATGAATTGATCTTTAGCTTATTGGAAGGTAAAACGATGGAAGAGACGCGAAGAATGGTGCCAGAAGTTGTTGAGGTCATCATTCATGGTGTTAGAGTGAGTTTTTGATTTTCTACGGTATTAATTTTTAATTACTTATATACCCCCGTATTTTGTTGACGTGAGATTTGTGTCACTTTATATACTTATTACCTAATCATCTGTTTACCTCTTAAAGAGGGTCATTAGTTTAGGGGCTACTCGAATTGTAGTTCCTGGCAATTTTCCAGGTGGTTGTTTTCCAATTGCCCTAACCATATTCATGACGGACAACTCAAGTGCTTACGATGAGCATCATTGCTTGAAAGATTTCAATAATTTAATAATCTTCTTCAATAATCATTTGCGACAAGCCATTCTAGACCTAAAGAAAGAATACCCAAACATTACAATCATTTATGGTGACTACTACAATGCCTATCTGTGGCTTCTACAAAATGCCGCCAGTCTTGGTAAGTGATGCTAAAAATACCTACTCATTCATATGTGTTTCTAAGAAAGTATATGCATTTCTTTTCAGGATTTGAGAAAAACTCTCTACAGAAAGCTTGTTGTGGAATAGGAGGAGACTATAATTTTGATATACATATTAAGTGTGGTGATCCAGGAGTCTCAGTATGTGATGACCCGAGTACTTACATCAGCTGGGATGGAGCTCATTTGACACAGAAAGCATACAGTTGGTTGGCAAGATGGCTAATTGATACTAATATCTTACCTCAGTTGAACTGCCAAGCTTAAGTGTATGAATCAGAACTAAAACATATTCAAAATAAGCGCTCCTTCATTCTACGCAAGGCAGTGCCGATTTAAGACATTATTGAGATGATTGATTGATGACATTATTATTGAAGCCCTATTGAAATGGCAATTGCATTAAATCAACATTGCTTTCCTGAATGCTTTTCCTTTTTATTCTCCAGTTCTGTCAATATGAACAAATCAAATAGCAAGTGCTTTCTCTTTTTTATGTTTTGATTGGTTTTGTGTTTCATAATATTAAGGGGTTCATGTCTAAAGTTCAGACGTGACTAGAAATCAAAGTTCTGTGTTTTTTTTCTTGCTCAATCTGGAGCGACTATTTTGGGGTTAATTCACTCAACTTTCATTTTATTGTTCTAATTACTGCAAATATTTTTAATTAAAAGAAAGTGCATGGGAACAATATAGATTGTTCTCGAGTTTTCATATGGTGGTGTACAAAGTTGTCTATGTGAAGTCAACCGTGAATACGTGAAGAAATATTGTGATGCCGACGTTATTATTGTGAATATCAATTGGAAATCTTTTCATTAATTGTTCAAGAAAAAATCATAAATTATTTATAGGAGTAAGAAAGAAGGGATGGCTTTATTGAATGTGTAAAATGTTAGTGTATCATGCAAGAAAATCTAACTGTCATTTAGGTAAATCGGTATCACGACCCAAAAATAACTAATCATGGTGGTACCTAATTCGACCTGTTAGGTAAGCCAATTAACATTCAATACAATCCAAATGAAATTATAGAACAAAGTGAAGAATTATCAGGACATTTACAAATTAATCCAAGAACTGGCAGTACGAATCATGAGCTTCTAAGACTTGGAATTTACAAAGCTGATACAAATAATTACACGATCTGTTTGAAAGTTAAACAGATTAACAAAATCTAAATCTACCAAGGACAAGTGGAAGCTATATCTGGAATGCACGAATATCTTCAGGGTCAGCTCCTGACATCACCAGCAGCTCCGCTCCAAAAATCTGCACGCAAGGTGCAGAAGTATAGTATGAGTACAACTGACCTCATGTATTCGGTAAACTTTTTGTCTAACATCGTCGAAGTAGTGCTCACTGATAAAGTCTGTACCGTAAACTAGCAATAGAACTATCCTACAGTATAACATAATAGTGTACACGAAATGAATGTACAAAGCAATAACGGAGTACTAAAAGAGATCATAATGCAACAATTTCCAATATCTCGACCGATCTTTTTCTTAGAGAGAAAACCAATAAACCACAATAGTCACCCATAACTTTCATAGCGTGAGGAATATACTCTGATATCAAGTCAATTGCAAGGCAACACCCTTCGTGCATTTATCTCATCACCAAATATGCGTAACACAGTACCAACCGGATGACAGAAATGACGATAATAGTAATGACAAAGTATGAAGTACGCAAGTAGCAACAATGAACGGGGATGTACATAAAGGCATCGGTAACAGACTAGGCGAAAAGCATAAAGGTGATGACAACAATTAGGAAAAGGAATATAACTTCACTAACTAGTATGGTGGAGGCATAAATATAGATATAACGGATAAGAGGGGAACACATTATCTTTATAAGTAAACAAGTAGAAACATGAATGACTAACATGGTAGAAGGCATGTACTAAGTGCAACAAAATAGATACGACAAAGATGTAATTATGACAGCAGGAAGTAGGCATGGTATTTAGAAGTTTAGCAAGTAGAAGGCATGAGCGACACAATAACAAATAAGATAGAGAAAAAGGACAGGGCATCAACGACAAGTCATATAAGAACCATAAATACGACAATAACAGCTCAATGTAAAGTCATGAAGTATACACAAGGAAAATATATCACAATATAATGCATGTCCCTTGTTCTCACCTGCACGGAAACCCATCGTGCCATGAACTCATGATAATTTAAAGCATGATAATATAAATGACAAGGCATCACCCTTCGTGCTTTATCTCACATAACATGGCATGACATCACCCTTCATGCTATTACTCACAAATGATATGGCACGACATCACCCTTCGTGCTTTTACTCTCAATAATATAGCCCGACGTCACCCTTCGTGCTTTACACTCTCCCTCACATGATAATGTATATACAATGGCATTGCATCACCCTTCGTACTTTACACTATCCCTTTCCAAGCATATTTATATCAATGACAAATAAGGCAGGAAGCATAAATAACGTCAAGGAGAGTGTTTAAATGAATATTTCAAATGAATCTCAATCACAACTTTCCAAGCCAATAATAGTTCAATAAACCCGCAAGAATCTTTTTCAAGTATTTCAATAAATCTCACGAATGATCTACAATACGAGTATAGAATCTAGTATCTCAAGAATATCGACCGTAGCAATGTATAAATGATTACGCATAGTGATGACCGAATTAAACACATCAATGTATTCTCATAATTTCATCAAATTTGATCAAGTTGTAATAAGCTAAGTCTTAGTTTCTAACATTTAATACTATGTTCATAATGTCTAGGAGTCAAGTAAGGCATGAAGGAAGAAGGTCACGTGATTCTACAAGACACAATTTACAACATAATTTACCCCCGATCATGGTTAACCCTGGCACATGCATATATGCTTGTCACCTTATATATGTATCACCCTCGCTTGTATCAAACAATGTCGAATAATAGGAAAAATTTCCTCAACAAAGTTAGGCAAGACACTTACCTCCAACAAGCCAAATCGATACACAAAAAGCGCCATCCTGCTCAAATCATCCTCTGAACGGCTCGAAACCATCCAAAACCAACTTAAATACATCAAATAATGCTAAAGGGAACAAACTCAATCGATAAAGGTCGAATCTTTAATCAAAATCCAAAACCGACAAAAAACCACACATGGGCCCACGCCTTGGAACCCGACAAGACTCACAGAATCTGACAACTCATTCAATTATGAGTCCAGCCATAATATTTTCACTCAAATCCGACTCCGAATCGGTGTTCAAAACTCAAAAATCCACATTATGAAACTTTAGGCCAAAATCCCGAATTTTCTCTTTAAAATTCATCAACCAAAAGCTAAAATCTAAGATAAATTCACTAAATATAACCAAAACCTAGTAGGAACACTTACCCTAATTCATATGGTGAAAATTGCTTCAAGAATCGCCTAAATCTGAGATCCATAGCTCTAAAAATGTAAAAATGGCCGAAACCCCCAAAATAGAGTACTTATAATTCTGCCCAGACATCCCTCTTTTGCGAAAGTGGAATACCCATCGAGTTCGAGGTGAACAAAATATTCTGTCACCAAAACACTCTACGCGTTCGCGGCATAGACCTCGTGAACGCGGTTCACAACAGCTCCACCTTACGCGATCGCGTAAACCTCTTCGCGAACGCGAAGGTATACTCCCCAGCCCCAGCTTTTCATCTCTGCCCTACACGAACGCAGTCATAAGGGCGCGAAGGCGATTCCTAGACCTCACAAAGGTTCACGAACGTGATGCCACTAGCGCAAACACGATGAATGAAAAAGGCCAACTCCTCTAATACACTACGTGATCATGTGCCAACACTCACGATCGCGAACAAGGTTTGAAACACCAGCAAACATCAGCTACCGACAGTGAAAACATGATGAAAAATTATCTGAAATCAATCTGAAACACGCCCCAGCCCCTCGGGACCCCGTCAAGTATACCAACAAGTCCAATAACATAACACGGACCTACTCGAGGCCTCAAATCACACAGAACTAACATCAAAATGACAAATCGCACCTCAAATCAAACTTGATGAACTTTGAACTTTTCAACTTCCACAACCGATGTCGAAACCTATCAAACCAACCCAGAATGAACCCAAATTTGGCACACTAGTCCCGAATAACATAACGAAGCAATCCTAATTTCAAGAACCACAATCCAAATCCGATATCCTCATGGTCAACTTTTGGTCAAATTTATGAGCTTTCCAAACCTTCAAATTTCCAATTTTCGCCAATTTGTGCCAAAATCTTCTAGAAACATCCAAATGCAAATTCCAGCATAGGCCCGAGTCCAATATCACCATTTGGACCTATCGAAACCATCAAAACTCCGTTACGGGTCAAATTCACAAAAAGTCAAACTTGATCAACTCTTCCAATCTAAAGCTTCAATAATGAAATTCATCATTCCAAATCGATTCCGAATAACCTGAAAACCAAAAATCGATGATCACATAAATTATAACATATCATACGGAGCTACACATGCCCGTAAACTACCGAGAGAAGTACAAATGCTCAAAATGATCGGTCTGGTCATTACAGCCTCCCCCACTTAAACATATATTCGTCCTCGAACATGCCCAGAGTTGTTCCCAAAGCCATCAAATCGCCGTGTAACCTTACCATGCACTTACCCGAGGATGGTCCCACATCACCCTATCCCATATAGGTCCGATATCACAACATAAATGAAATTACTTAATTCAACCTAGCTCATAAAACTTAGAATCCAATTCCTGACATCTGAAATTTCTATAAGATCATAATCTTACATCTACACACTGTGTAAGTTTGAACAAGCTCTATTAATTCATAACCATAACCCAAGATGTAATCACATGATATGCCCCATCACTTAGATACTCACAGCAACAATAGCTGACCACCACGGCTGCCCAAAAACAAATCCGGTACCAGTAGTAAACCTCATATGAAATAAAACCTCGTTCAAAACCTCTGTAAACTGTCGATGATGAAAGAAACACGCATAATATTTTAAGCACTCATCTGATCAATAAGCCAGGAAGTTCACTTGTCTGACCAGGGCTATTGCCCAAATCCTTTGCGGAAATATGGTATCATTCTTCCAAACATTCCTTATCCCAATACGATAGTACAAATCTCAGGTCTAGAAACCTTATCTCAGCCAATTGAAGCAGTCCAACCAACAAGTCTCGCCAAAAAAAATATGGATCCCCACACAATGCGGTCCAGTACACCAACAAGTAATAATTCAGACATGACAAATAATAGTAAGAAAGTTAAATAAGAAGGCTACTAAGCAAGTTAAGTAGGCAGGGTAATTTTAACATTTCCCTATGAACTATTTTCAACAAAGTGAGAAAAAATACTCAGTTACCCATCATATAAATCCACATATCATCAGAGTACCGTTGCGGTGTGCAACCCGATCCTATCAAATCAATCCACACAGGGTAACCATCGAGCCATAATAACCGGGCTCACTGATCACATGTGCGTCAACCTCAAGCACAATAGACTGCACAAAATATAATGGTGGAAAATTTATTAGGAACAAACAATACTGAGAAGGACAAGCACAACTATGGTGCAATAAGCAAATAAACATCATGAAGGCCATCTCACCATATATCCATGAGGCCTAAACTAAATCATAATATGCGTGTGAAGAATCATGTAACCCTCACAACCCGTCATAGCATAAGAGAGAAGCACATAACATAGACCATCGTGCAAATAGAATCTATTCCGACCGATAATATACTTGTGGTAACATCTGCGTATGAGGAAGCAAATCCAATCCGATACAGAATACATCCTCATTAGGCTCTCAAAAAATCCCCAAACTAGATTTTGATCATTCCCGAACGGGCAAATAACCTTCCACAAGCCCATAGCAACTTTTCCATATCACATACCATCAATCACCCAATCCTCCACATCCCTTCACAAGTCGCAATCAAGGAATAGTCTTCCAACGATAACATATAGTCTCTGAACCTCTTGTATACCAGAATTCCATACCCGATCTCAACACCGCTACTCAAATAGCCGATGTGTCATTCATACTCAATCATCTTACGGAAAAATACCCATAAGTCCAAACACAATGTACCTGCCAACAGGCGAACTCTCCTCCGGTGGGAACAGATAGTGCCAGCAAAACCTTAAACACCCAAAATCGTTTGTGTCTTTAAGAACTCATATACTTCCCTCAGAAACTAAACTGCAACCTTGTACATCCAAATTTTCAACCCCATACGGTGCATCATCTCTAACATGCCAACTTGCAACTCTACAAAACTCCTATAATTAACTCAGAACCATGTGTAAATTGAACATCTCATCAACCGTGAACCTTGCATTTAACTCAACCTAGGAGAACATCACCACACACAATATAGCTTCTATACCTTTAGTAAGCACCAAATTCGGCCCTGGTCATAATCATGATGAATTCCTTGGAACTCATTAACGAATCGAGTAATTAGAACCAATCGCCTCTAACTCAACCAGGTCACGTAGACTACTGACCCGAAAGTAACTCAATCCGGTATGACCGCCCTGAAGGAACCTCCTGGGGACCCGAAGCCATTTTGTTGCATCTCTCCAACATTTACATGTAGACCTCTCTTGACAAGGAAATACCACATGTCACGCCCCAAACCTGGGGAGGCGTGGTTGGCACCCGGTGCCGTGCTGGCCCGAGCGAACCACTCTATAACACATTTGTTTTTATTCTGTAACTATCATGGTCTAACATGGCCACAACTCATAATGTATACCTATAAGTGGGCAAACACTGTATCAATGAACCATCGTTCTTAGAACATGAATACATATAATGAACCTCTGTCTACAAAGCGTTTAAGATTATTTGACATCAAATGGGATAGTGTACCAACCTACCCATAAGTCTGTAGCAAAACTCTGACACGATGACTCATACACTCGGATACACTCCGAATGAGGTAGAGTCTTACCGATCCTTCGCTGAGTGCCAATATCATCTACTATGAGGGCTCGTCAAACTGATTATCTATACCTACAAGCATGAATGCAGCGTCCCCAACAAAAGGATGTCAATATGAATAATGTGTTGAGTATGTACGGTAGAACTGAAATATAACAATAAGTCAAAATTAATTAAAGACATCTCAAAATCAACCTGAATCTTTGAAGTGTCACCGTATATGCGTACTTATTATACTGATATATATAATGCTTCTCTTTAAGACTATTATCTATATCGTATGATGCATGACTGCTCAAATGATCAGTGGTAACTGCCCGACCGGCCATCACACGATGGTAAATGTATGACTGCCCAACGAGTGGTAAATAATGATACATAACTGCCCAACCGATGGTAACTACCCGATCGACCATAGCCCAGTGGTAAATGCAAGTCTGCCCAACCAGGCATAGAACAGTGGTAAATGAAGATGCATGACTTCCCAACCAGCCGTAGCACGATGGTAAATATGTAGCTTCCCAACCGGCCGTAGCTCGGTGGTCAATGCATGACTACCCGACCGGCCGTAGCTCGGTGGTAAATGCATATACATGAAGATGCATGTAGTACTATATTATGAACATCAACATCTTTATCAAATACCTCGATAGTGACTTAGAAACATACTTAGAAATGCTTGAATATCATTTTACATGAATGAATAACATAGACATCCTTGACTGCTAAGAGTAGAACCACTTATGGAATAGCATTACAATTACGTATCGTTACTTGGATCATGCCAAAAGTAAGAAGGCATAGCATTAACTTACCTAAACCGATTCTCTTAGAATTTGGTATGGGATTTTCTTGCTTTCTTACTTACTCACGATCAGCCCACTCTTCTTACACAAGAGATTCCATTTGATTTTTACGGAACACACATGAATTCATATTGAAAAACTCACGTTTAAGCCTTTACAAACCCATAGTGAATTCATATTTGAAAAAGCTCACGTTTTAGCCTTCTGAAAGTCATAGTATGACGGCATGTTAACATCTTTCTAATTGTAAAAAGTCTTTAGTGGGTGTGGCCCACTTAGTGGATGAGTGAGCCACTTTAATCCTCCAAAATGTGACATTTATNTACTACTCACTTATAACACACTTTATACACCTTACTATCATTGTCATGTGGTACTACATAAAATCAATACATACACTATTATTTCATTAAAACATCCATGTAAAAATACATATATTTTCTCAACTTCTAATTTTTCTAGTCTCATATAAAGAATACAAATTTTCGTACGCTTAATTCTTAAAATGGTAAAAAGATAACCTTCTTTTCTTGTGAGGAAATAATTTCTATCTTTACAATAAAGAAAATCTCATAAACTTTCTCATATTATGTGTATAATTTAAAGCATATTCGAAAGTAGTAATATTAATAACTATATAAAATAATATTTTTCAATCTTTTTACAAAAATGTTCCACTCAAAATACCATATCAAATATATATAACAATATCAAGGTTGTTAAACTTACGAGATCTTATAATAACATAGTCACAAATCCTCTATAACCTCATGAATGGTCTTAATCCCTTCAATCTCATATGGATTACTACGACTCATCCTAATATTAAAGTACGGGATGTAACATCCTTCCCCCCTTTAGAAACATTTGTCCTCAAATGTTAACTCTTAGAGATTTACAAAATTTTCTCTAGAGTGTTCTTTGTAAACTAAACTAAAATCCAACCTCTATCTGATGTCTGGACTATTCACAACTTTTTGTACTTTAGTATCTCGTATCTTCTTCACATTTACCTTACTTATCTATTAATCTCGCATCGTATCTTCTGTTTCTTCCATAACCTCCCCTCCACATAGGTGAAAATGACGCCTTAAAGCTCTATTGTGTTACCTGCATCTCTGGTGCATACAAAATCGAGCGAATCTTCATACCGAATTCTTACGACTCAGATCTATGGCACGATTTGCAAACAAAAGAGGGTAACATTTCCTAAATGCCTTATATCCCCTCAATTATAAATATGGCGCGCAACACACCCATAAGTGAGACTCTACTAGGCACGACTTTGTAGACTTCCTAGGACACGACTTGATCTGATACCACTTTGTCACGCCCCAAACCTGAGGAGGTGTGGCTGGCACCTGGTGCCGTGTTGGCTCGAGCGAACCACTCTGTAACTCATTTGTTTTTCTTCTGTAACTATCATGGGCCAACATGGCCACAACTAATCATGTATACCTATAAGTGGGCAAACATGGTATCAATGAACCATCGTTCTTAGAACATGAATACATATGGGCCATCAAGGCCTCTGACATACTGTACGAAATGAACCTCTGTCTATAAAGCCTCTAAGATTATTTGACATCAAATGGGACAGTTTATAGGCCTGTACCAAAACTCTGACACGATTAATCATAGACTGGGCTACACTCCGAATGAAGTGGAGTCTTACCGATCCTTCGTTGAGTGCCAATCTCGTCTACTATGAGGGCTCGTCAAACTGATTATCTATACCTGCAAGCATGAATGCAGCATCCCCAACAAAAGGACGTCAATACGATTAATGTATTGAATATGTAAGGAAGAACTGAAATATAACAATAAGTGAATATTAATTAAAGACATCTAAGAATCAACCTGAATCTCTAAAGTGACACCATATATGCATACTTATTATACTTATATATAGAATGCTTCTCTTTGAGACTGTTATCCATATCGTTTGATGCATGATTGCCCAACTGATCCGTGGTAACTGTCTGACCGGCCGTCACATGATGGTAAATGTATGACTGCCCAACCAGTTGTATATTTTGATACATAACTACCCAACTGGTGCTAACTGCCCGACCGGTCATAGCCCGGTGGTAAATGCAAGTCTGCCCAACCGGCCGTAGCACAGTGGTAAGTAAATATGCATAACTGCCCAACCGTCCGTAGCACAGTGGTAAATATATAACTACCCAACAAGGGGTAGCTCAGTGGTAAATGCATGACTGCCCGACCGGCCATAGCTCGGTGGTAAATGCATATGCATGTATTACTATATTATGAACATTAATGTCTTTATCAAATACCTCAATAGTGACTTAGGAACATACTTAGACATGCTTGAATATCATTTTACATGAATGAATAACATATATATCCTTGACTGCTAAGAGTAGAACCACTTATGGAATAACATTACATTTACGTATCGTTACTAGGATCATGCCAAAAGAAAGAAGGGATAGCCTTAACATACCTAAACCGATTCTCTTAGAATTTGGTATGGAAGTGGTTTACTTTCTTACTTACGCACGATCAGCCCACTCTTCTTACAAAAGAGATTCCATTTGATTTATAAGGCGCACACATGAATTCCTATTGAAGAACTCACGTTTAATCCTTTAGAAACCCATAGTGAATTCATATTTGAAGAAGCTCACGTTTTAGCCTTTTGAAAGTCATAGTAAGATGGCATGTTAACATCTTTCTAATTGTAAAAAGTCTTTAGTGGGTGTGGTCCACTTAGTGGATGACTAAGCCACTTTAATCCTCCAAAATGTNTGAATTAGGTAATATCCCGCTATTCAATAATTGATCAACTGCTCACATAATTAAAAATTATCTCAACTTACTTAAAATACTACTCACTTATAACACACTTTATACACCTTACTATCATTGTCATGTGGTACTATATAAAATCAATACATACACTATTATTTCATTAAAACATCCATGTAAAAATACATATATTTTCTCAACTTCTAATTTTCTAGTCTCATATAAAGAATACAAATTTTCGTACGCTTAATTTTTAAAATGGTAAAAAGATAACCTTCTTTTCTTGTGAAGAAATAATTTCTATCTTTACAATAAAGAAAATCTCATAAACTTTCTCATATTATGTGTATAATTTAAAGCATATTCGAAAGTAGTAATATTAATAACTATATAAAATAATATTTTTCAATCTTTTTACAAAAATGTTCCCTTCAAGCTCATATGGATCACTACGACTCATCCTAATATTAAAGTGCGGGGTGTAACACCGCAGATCCGATTACCATTTGGTACCGATTTCAAGCACTGCCCATACACGAATTGAGAAGTCCTTAAATGCCACATATGATCTGGAACTTGTCAGACCCTTCTCGAAACCACTCACCTTACTCTGATCTTCAATACACAACTACTACACACTGATCAACCCGTGCTCCACCAGCATATGACTATTCAAAGAAATAACCAAGCAATCCCTCCGCACAGAAACTGATACAACGAATGATCCTACAATTTGATCGTCATTAGCGGACTCCCCCACTTAGCCCGAAGCCATGGAATGAAACATTTGATAACTTACAACAACTGTCACGACCCAAAATCCATCAAGGTCGTGATGGCGCCGGACACCACAGTCAGGCAAGCCAACACTCAATGGTTAATTAAATTCCTATTTAGTATTTTGAAAATTGTTACTTTTTATTTTATTATATAAAGATCAAATAAATTTACCGAGTAAACCATGATGTTTTAAATAATTCAATCCACAAATACACCCCAAAGTCATCCTAGAACCCGGTGTCACAAGTGCATGAGCAGTTTCTAAGGAAAACCAAATGAAATACAATAACCGTCCAGAATACAAATGGGACAGTAAGAAAGTACAATACATCCGAGGAAGAATCTGTTGGCTGCGGGTCGTCTCTAGGGGAGCAACTCTCCTAAGTCTCCAGGCCAGCCACATGACTGAGTCAAGCGGGGTTTCATAGCAAGTGTAGTATGAGTACGAAAATAACGTGTACCCAGTAGGTATCATGCCTAACCTCGAAGAGGTAGTGACGAGAGGTCGAATTTGACACTTGCAAGAGGTCAATTTTAATAAAATCAAGGGTGACACTAAGCATGGATATCATAGATAATTAACAAATAGTGATAGGAAATACCAACTTCTTCCACATTTACAAACTTTAAATCTTCGTCATTTCATGTCACGATCCAAAATCCAACACAGGTCGTAGAGGCGCCCAACACCGGAGTCAGGCAACCCAACAATTGTTTACTAGTGAGATTATCCTTATTTAACATACCAACCCCACATATTCCCAAAGTTTTAAACTTAGATCATTTAAATAAAAGCGGAAACATTAATCAACTTAAGTAAATACAGCCACAATAATCATGATCCAATATATACAATCCCAAAATAAAGAGTCTACTATGTGCGTGCGAGGAACTAGTGTCACAAGTCAACAGGCGAACTAGTAGAATATACAAAAGATGATACAAATTGTACTGCTGTCTGAGAGAAGTAGACAGAAATAAACAAAAGATAACTCCATAGCACTGCTGAGAATTGCCAAGGGAGGCAGCTCACCGTGGAGTCAGGTCCAGAATATATGTCAAGCTCCGGTCAGATAACCAGAAACACCAGCCTCAGAACCTGTACAATTAAGTACAGAAGTGCAGCATGAGTATACAAATATGTATGTACCCAGTGAGTATCCCGCCTAACCTCGAAGAGGTAGTGACGAGAGGTCGACATGACACTCACTAAGCTCCAACAATATAATTTAACAAGACGTAATGGAAATAGTAGGCATGTAAATACAATGAAGCAACAAGTATATATGTAAGATACTGAAATCCAGGAAGAATACTGGGAATAAATAAAACAATTACCACTTCACTTTTTCCCCAAATATCTGTCAAATCAATATCCATGAATTTAGTAACAAATAAATCATACGCATGCAGGGTAAGGACAACCGGCCAGAGTCATAAGATAGTCAAGCCCGTGCACTGCCGAGGATCCAACGGCCCGTACCAAAAGTGCACCTCTCCACAAAGTACTCACATCTATGCACTGCCGAGGATAGAACAGCCTGTACCAAAAGTGCATCTCTCAACCTTTCTATGCACTGCCGAGGATTGAATGGCCCGTACCAAAAGTGCATATCTCAATCCCTCTCTATGCACTTCCGAGGATCGAAAGGCCCGTACCAAAAGTGCATCTCTCAATCCCTCTCTATGCACTACCGAGGATCGAACGACCCGTACTAAAAGTGCATCTCTAAATTCCTCTCTATGCACTGCCAATGATCGAACAACCCGTACCAAAAGTATATATCTCAATCCGCCGTGGCGTACGGATCGTTCCCATAAGAGTGGGGGAAATCACACTCCGCTCGCGGAAAGTAAATTGCGAAGCGGTCACATGCACATACTTTATTCCTTTATAAAAGAGAATACTTTTCACTGAAAAATTTCTTACAATTTTTTCTCAAATTTCATAACTTGGGGGACATAAGCAACATGTAACGTTAATTCATTACGCATATATTTCATATCAAGTAAAACACAAGGCATGATGTGGGCCTAACTACTCGGACATAATAGTAATAGTCGCTACGTACGGACTCTCGTCATTTTGTACATACGTAGCCCCCACAAATTATCAAATGTAGCATTTAAATAACCTAGGGGGACAATTTCCCCCTACAAGGTTAGAAAGGAGACTCACCTCGTGTCGAATCTACCCCTCGGACCAAGGATGTGCCCGAACTCCGAACTCTACACCCGAGGACTCGCTAATAGCCAAATATGGTACAATGACATCAATGCATGCTCAAAGTAGGGAAATTATCCTATTTATTAAATAATTAACATTCTTGAAGAATTCCCAAAATCCAACCCTGGGTCCGCACGCTCGAATTCTGAAAACACACGGAGGTATCGCTCACTCGAAGACTAAGGATCGTTAATATATGATTTCTACTTGAATTTATGGCAATAAATAGGCAATTCATCAATTTCTCAAGAACCCTAAATTACTACCCAATTCTTGATTTTTAAATGATTTAGTAGTTAATTTAGCTAGAAGATCATGAATTAAACTAGTGTTGAAGTGGAATTAACTTACCTTGACAGTAGCTAGGTTGTGGTGTGCTCTCCCAAAGCTCACAAGACTCTAATGGTGGAGGAAAATGAAAGAAGGGGGTGAAATCCCGGGTTTCAAAGAATATATACTGCCTGGCCTGTAGGGATTCCACATCTGCGACTCGGGGACCGCACCTGCGGTCTCACGCCTGCGAACTGGGGCTCGCACCTGCGGAACTGGATGGGAAGGGCTGGGTTCTCACCTGCGGAGGGAGGGCCGCACCAGCGGTTCCGCTCCTGTGGACTTTTGTCCGCACCTGCGAGAAAGGGGGACCTCACCTGGGGTCGCACCTGCGATGCTTGGGACCGCATGAGCGGTCCCGCACCTGCGACTGGGAAACCATACCTGAGGTCACACCAGATCAGGTTCACCAACAACTATTTTAGCTGGTTTTTAGCCCCGTTGGGTGCCCGGGAGGCCCCTGGGCCTACCCGAACCCTCGTCCAAATATACCAACAAGTCCCAAATCATAATACAGACTCGCTCGAGCCTTTGGAACACCCAAAACAACACTAAAACTCAAAATCACACCTCAAAACCCCAAGAACCAAACTTAGGAACTTTATGTTTTCTAGACTTCGTTAACCACGCGCCGAAACGACATAAATGACATAACGGAACTATTCCCGGTCTCAGAATTCCGTTCGGACCTTGATAACACAAAAACACGTCCAAAACCACAATAAGAACTTAAGGAACTTCTTATTTCAATATAGGGGCGCTAAAAACGCTCCCGGGTCATCAGAAACCCATCCCTAGCATTCGCCCAGGTCCAAATTCATCACACGAAGCTACCGGGATTGACGAAACTCGATTCTAAGGTCATTTGCCCAAAATGTTGACTGAAGTCAAACTTGGCTTTAAAGACCAACCTTAAGGAACCATTTGGTCCTATAGCACTCTAAACACCTCTGAATCCCGGACCACTAGTCCCCGCAAGTCATAAATCATAAACAGTCGCTATAGGAAGTTTCATTTAGGGGAACGGGGTCCGATAACACAAAACGACCGGTCGGGTCGTTACATTCTCCACCTTTTAAACAAAAATTCATCCTCGAACGGGTCTAGAATCATACCTGAGATGCTGAATATGCGTGGATATCTGCTCCGCATGTCCTCCTCGGACTCCCAGGTCACCTCCTCAACTGGATGGCCCTTTCACTGGACCTTTACGGCAGAAACTCTCTTGGACCTCAACTGGCGGTCCTATATATCAATAATACCAACTGGCTCCTCCTCGTAGCCCAAACTCTCATCCAACCGAATAGTGCTGAAATCAACCATGTGAGAGAAGTCGACGTGGTACCTCCGAAGCATGGACACATGATAAACTGGATGAACTCCTGATAAACTGGGAAGCAAGGCCAGCTCATACGCAACCTCCCGAACTCGCCTCAATACCTCGAATGGACCTATAAACCTCGGGCTCAGCTTGCCCTTCTTCCCAAACCTCATAATACCCTTTATAGGAGAGACTTTCAACAGGACCCTATCTCCCTCCATAAATGATACATCACACACCCTTTGATCCGTGTAACTCTTCTGTCTGGACTGTGGTGTACGGAGCCTCTCCTGAATCAACTTCACTTTCTCCAAAGCATCCCTCACTAGGTCGGTGCATATAACTTAGCCTCGCCAGGCTCAAACCACCCGATAGGATAACGACATCGCCGACCATACAAAGCCTCAAATGGTGCCATCTCGATGCTGAACTGATAAGTATTATTGTAAGCAAACTCGGCCAAAGGCAAGAACTAGTCCCACTGACCTCTGAAGTCGATCACACATGCCCTGAGCATGTCCTCCAATATCTGAACTGTACGCTCCGACTGACCATCAGTTTGAGGGTGAAATGTTGTGCTGAGGTCTATCTGGGTGCCCATATTACTATGCAATGCTCTCCAGAAGTGCGAGGTTAACTGAGGACCTCGATCTGATACAATGGATACCGTCACACCATGCAACCAGACTATCTCTTGAATGTAGATCTGGGCCAAACTCTCAGAAGTATATGTAGTAGCTACTGGAATGAAATGCGCCGATTTGGTCAATCTATCCACAATGACCCAAACTGCGTCCACCTTCCGCAAAGTCCGAGGCAACCCAACCACGAAGTCCATAGCGATGCACTCCCATTTCCACTCAGGAATGGGCATTTGCTGAAGTAGGCGTCCTAGCCTCTGGTGCTCATACTTCACCTGCTGGCAATTAAGACACCTAGTCACATACTCCACAATGTCCTTCTTCATCCTCCTCCACCAGAAATGCTGCTTCAAGTCACGATACATCTTTGTAGGACCAGGATGAATAAAATATCGAGAACTGTGTGCCTCTTCTAGAATCCTCTCCCTCAGGCCATCAACATTAGGAACACATAAGCGGCCCTGAAGTCTCAGAACACCATCCTCGCCAATAGTAGCCTCCTTGGCCCTACCCTGAACCACTGACTCCCGAAGCTCTACTAAGCACGTATAATAGAACTGCCGGGCCTTAATCTCCCCCAGTAGCAAAGACTGAGCAACCATATGTGCTAAAACTCGGCGAGGCTCTGAAAGGCCTAACCTCACTAGGCGATTGGCCAAGGGCTGAATGTCCAAGTCTAGAGGTCTCTCCTCTGCTACAATATAAGCCAAGCTACCCATACTCTCCGCCTTCCTGCTCAAAGCATCTGCTACCACATTTGCCTTGCCCGGGTGATAAAGAATGGTGATATCATAATCTTTCAACAACTCAAGCCATCTGCGTTGCCTCAAATTAAGATCCTTCTACTTGAACAAGTGTTGCAAGCTACGGTGGTCTGTATAAACCTCACAAGACACTCTATACAAGTAGTGCCTCCAAATCTTAAGAGCATGAACAATCGCCGCCAACTCCAAATCGTGCACAGGGTAATTCTTCTAATGAACCTTCAGCTGGCATGAAGCATAAGCAATAACTCTCCCCTCCTACATCAATACACAACCCAAGACAATGCGTGAAGCATCACAATATACTGTGTATATACTAGAACCGGAAGGCAATACTAGAACTGGTGTTGTGGTCAATGTTGTCTTGAGCTTCTGAAAGCTCGCCTCACACTTGTCAGACCATCGAAACGGGGCATTCTTCTGAGTCAATCTAGTCAATGGAGCTACAATAGAAGAGAAACCCTCCATAAATCGGCGATAATAGCCTGCTAGGCCCAAAAAGCTCCCGATCTCTGTAGCTGAAGTAGGACGCGACTAACTCTGAACTGCCTTGATCTTCTAAGGATCAACCTTGATACCCTCTCCGGATACCACATGCCCCAAAAATTCCACGGAATCCAACCAAAACTCACACTTGGAGAACTTAGCATATAGCTTCTGTTCTCGCAAAGTCTGGAGCATAACTCTCAAATGCTGCTCGTGCTCCCCCAGGCTACGTGAGTAAATCAGAATGTCATCAATGAAGACAATGATAAAGGAATCAATATACGACCTGAACACCCTATTCATCAATTCCATGAATGCTGTTGGGCATTAGTCAAGCCAAATGACATCACCAGGAACTCAAAATGGCCATATCTCGTACGAAAAGCAGTCTTCGGAACATCTGAAGCCCGAATCCTCAACTGATGATACCTCGATCGCAAATCAATCTTAGAAAACACACGAGCACCCTGCAAATGGTCAAACAAATCATCAATGCGCGGTAAGGGATACTTGTTCTTAATGGTAACCTTGTTCAACTGGCGGTAATCAATACTCATCCGCATAGACCCATCCTTCTTCTTCACAGATAAAACTGGAGCACCCCACGACGATACACTCGGTCTGATGAACCCCTTAGCTAACAACTCCTCAAGCTGCTCCTTCAACTCCTTCAACTATTTCGGAGCCATACGGTATAGAGGAATAGATATAGGCTGGGTGTCTGGAGCTAAATCAATGCAGAAATCAATATCACGGTCCAGAGGCATGCCCGGAAGATCCGAAGGAAATACATCTACAAACTCTCAAACCACTGGCACTGAATCAATCGTCAGAGACTCGGCGGTGGTGTCCTGCACATAAGCAAGATAGGCTAGACAACCCTTCTCGACCATATGTCGAGCCTTCAAGAATGAAATAACCCGGCTGGCTGTACTAACTGAGGAACCTCTCCACTCCAGCCTAGGCGACTTGGGCACAACTAAGGTAACTTTCTTGGCATGGCAATCTAGCACGAAATGGTAAGGAGATAGCCAATCCATGCCTAAAATAATCTCGACATAAACCATGTCGAGTAATAAGAGATCCGCTCGAGTCTCGAACCCACAAAATGAAATCACACAGGACCGACAAATCTAGTCTACAACAACAGAATCGCCCATAGGAGTGGACACATAAATAGGTGAACCCAAGGACTCACGAGGGACATCCAGAAAATGAGCAAATAAGACCAAAACATAGGAATAAGTGGATCATGGATCAAATAACACCGATGCCTCTCTACCATATACTGAAATAATACTTGTGATCACGGCGTCTGAGGCCACTTCATCTGATCTGGCCAGAATGGCATAGAATCTGGCTGGAGTACCGGAAGACTGGGCTCCACCAGAGTGAACAGGAGCTACCTGACCTCCCCCTGACTGGCCTCCACCTCTGGGACGACCCTTGCCGACCTGTCCTCCACCTTTAGGTGGCTGGACTACTGGTGCCGGACCAATCACTTGATAGCTCTGCTGTACGGTCTTGCCCCGATACCTGGGACATTGCCTCGTCATATGACCTAGCTCTCCACACTCATAACAACTCCCAGGTGGCATAGTCTGCTACCCCGAAGAAGATCCCTGAATGGTCGGATGGTGATGAGAGCCCTCAGGCATAACACTGAAATAAGTATCGGAGGATCTCGGATGACTCGGATAACCACTGTGTGAACTCTGAATGGCTGGAGGACAGTAGGAACTTTCTGGCATGGCGCTGAAATGAGTCCTCGCTGGAACACCTCGGGAAGGTGGTAGAGGTGTTGAATATAAAGGCCTGTTGGGTTGACCACTGCTATACTGACACCTGCCCCTAGCTGGGGTGCCTATAAAGTCTCCAGAGAATCTATCCCTCTTATCCTGCTGCCCCTGCTCCCTACTCCTTGACCGATAACCCTCGATCCTGTGAGCAATCTCCACTACGAGCTTATAAGGGGTACCCATCTCCACCTCTCGAGCCATGGTGGATCTAATACCTGAATGCAATCCTGCTACAAACCTCCGCACTCTCTCAGCATCGGTGGGTAATATCATAAGTGCATGGCGTGCCAGCTCTGAAAATCTGGCCTCATAATCTGTCACGGACATCTGCCCCTACTCTAACCGCTCATGCTGACCCCGCAGCTTTTCCCTCTCAGAGGGTGGAATATATCTATCCAATAACATCTGTGTGAACTGCTCCCAAGTGACAGTAGGAAAATCTGCTGGCCTGCTGAGAATATAAGACTGCCACCACCTGCGAGCTCTGCCCTCCAACTGGAATGTGGTGAAATCCACTCCATGGGATGCTAGGATCCCCATGTTGTGCAGTCTATCCCTGCACCTATCAATGAAGTCCCAGGCATCCTCACCTTGCTCACCCTCAAAGACTGGATGTGCAATCGAGTCCATCTGTCTAACATCTTCTGCTGATTGCCATCCGCAGCTGGTCTGGGTTCCGGTGTTGCTACAACAGGCTGGGCCCACCCATGGGCAGTGTACTCGGGGTGTGATGTAATGTTGTTGTCGGTCCTGCGACCTGGGCAATAGGGATTTGGGCTCCCCCTCCCTTCTGAGAAGTGGCAGGATCTGCTAGAAATAAACCAGCCTGGGACATAGTGTCCATAAACCTCTCATACGGCCCATGACTGCCTGGAAGCCTGGCGCCGTCATAAAGTCTACTGGTGCAGGATCTGCTGGAATAACCTCATCCTGCTCCTCTATAATAGGGTCCTCTAGTGGCGGGACCGTAATAGCTCTAGGACGCCCTCATCCCCTACCACGGGTTGGTGCCCTCCCCCGACCTGTGCCAGCGGGGTAGCGGCCCTTCCAGGGTCTGGAACATCAAATGCGCGCGTCCTCACCATCTGTGAGAGAATAGAAGAATGAATTTAATAAATCATCGACCACACGATAGAATAAGAACAAAGAGATGTTTCCTAACACCCTATAGCCTCCTGAAGATAAGTGCAGACGTCTCTGTACCGATCCGCAAGACTCTACTGGGTTTTCCCGTGACTCGTGAGACTTACATGAACCTAGTGCTCTGATACCATGTTGTCACGACCCAAAATCCAACACAGGTCGTGATGGCGCCCAACACCGAAGTCAGGCAAGCCAACAATTGTTTACTAGTGAGATTATCCTTATTTAACATACCAACCCCACATATTCCCAAAGTTTTAAACTTAGATCATTGAAATAAAAGCAGGAACATTAAACAACTTAAGTAAATATAGCCACAATGATAATGACCCAATATATACAGTCCCAAAATAAAGAGTCTACTATGTGCCTGGCAGGAACTAGTGTCACAAGTCAACAGGCGAACTAGTAGAATATACAAAAGATGATACAAATAGTACTGCTGTCCGAGAGAAGTAGACAAAAATAAACAAAAGATAAATCCATAGCACTGCTGAGAATCGCCAAGGGAGGCAGCTCACCGTGGAGTCAGGTCCAGAATATATGTCTAGCTCCAGTCGGATAACCAGAAACACCAGCCTCAGAACCTGTACAATTAAGTACAGAAGGGCAGCATGAGTACATAAATATATATGTACCCAGTGATTATCCAACCTAACCCCGAAGAGGTAGTAACGAGAGGTCGACATGACACTCACTAAGGTCCAACAGTATAATTTAACAGGATGTAATTGAAATATTAGGCATGTAAAGATAATGAAGCAACAAGTATATATGTAAGATACTGAAATCCAGGAAGAATACTGGGAATAAATAAAACAATTACCACATCACTTTTTCCCCAAATATCTGTCAGATCAATATCCATGAATTTAGTAACAAATAAATCATACGCATGTAAGGTAAGGACAACTGTTCGGAGTCATAAGATAGTCAAGCCCGTGCACTGCCGAGGATCGAATGGCCCGTACCAAAAGTGCACCTCTCCAATAAGTACTCACATCTATGCACTGCTGAGGATCGAATGGCCCGTACCAAAAGTGCATCTCTCAATCCCTCTCTACGCACTGCCAAGGATCAAATGGCCCGTACCAAAAATGCATCTCTTAATCCCTCTCTATGCACTCCGAGGATCGATCGGCCCGTACCAAAAGTGCGTCTCTCAATCCCTTTCTGTGCACTGTCGAGGATCGAACGGCCCGTACTAAAAGTGCATCTCTCAATACGCCGTGGCATACGGCCCGTTCCTATATGAGTGGGGGAAATAGCACTCCGCTCGCAGAATGTAAATTGTGAAGCGGTCACATGCACATACTTTATTCCTTTTTAAAAGAGAATAATTTTCCGTGAACAATTTCTTACAAGTTTTTTCTCAAATTTCATAACTTCGGGGACATAAGCAACATGTAACGTTAATTCATTACGCATATAGCTCATATAAAGTAAAACACAAGGCATGATGTGGGCCTAACTACCCGGATATAATAGTAATAGTCGCTATGTACGGACTCTTGTCACTTTGTACGTACGTAGCCCTCACAAATTATCATATATAGCATTTAAATCACCTAAGGGGAAAACTCCCCCTTACAAGGTTAGAAAGGAGACTCACCTAGTGTCAAATATACCCTCGGACCAAGGATGCACCCGAACTCCAAACTCTACACCCGAGGACTCGCTAATAGCCAAATATGGTACAATGATATCAATGCATGCTCAAAGTAGGGAAATTATCCTATTTATTCAATAATTTAACATTCTTGAAGAATTCCCAAAATCCAACCCCGGGCCTGCACGCTCGAATTCTGAAAACTCACAGAGGAATCACTCACCCGAAGCCTAAGGATCCTTAATATATGATTTCTACTTGAATTTATGGCAATAAATGGGTAATTCACCAATTTCTCAAGAGCCCCAAATTACTACCCAATTCTTAACTTTTCAGTGATTTAGTAGTTAATTTAGCTAAAAGATCATGAATTAAACTAGTGTTGAAGTGGAATTAACTTACCTTGACAGTAGCTAGGTTGTAGTGTGCTCTCCCCAAGCTCACAAGACTCTAATGGTGGAGGAAAATGAATGAAGAGGGGTGAAATCCCGGGTTTCAAAGATATATACTGCCTGGCCTACAGGGATTCCGCACTTGCGGCTTGGGGACCGTACCTGCGGTCTCGCGCCTGCGAGCTTGGGCTCGCACCTGCGGAACTGGACGGGAAGGGCTGGGGTCGCACCTGCAGAGCGATGGCCGCACCAGCGGTTCCGCTCCTACGAGAAAGGGGGACCTCACCTTGGGTCACACCTGTGATGCTTGGGACTGCATGAGCGGTCCCGCACCTGCGACTGGGCAACCGTACCTGCGTTCACACCAGATCAGGTGCACCAACAGCTATTTAGCTAGTTTTTAGCCCCGTTGGGTGACCGGGAGGCCCCTGGGCCCACCCGAGCCCTCGTCCAAATATACCAACAAGTCCCAAATCATAATACGGACTCGCTCGAGCCATCGGAACACCCAAAACAACGGTAAAACTCAAAATCACACCACAAAACCCCAAGAACCAAACTTAGGAACTTTAAGTTTTCTAGACTTCGCTAACAACACGCTGAACCGACCTATACTACTTGGAATGACACCAAATTTTGCAGGCAAGTCATGAATGACATAATGGAACTATTCCCGGTCTCGAAATTCCATTCGGACCTTGATAACATAAAAACACGTCTAAAACCACAATAGGAACTTAAGGAACTTCTTATTTCAATATTGGGCGCCGAAATGCTCCCGAGTCATCAGAAATCCATCCGAGCATACACTTAGGTCTAAAATCATCACACGAAGCTACCGGAACCGGCGAAACTCGATTCGGAGGTCATTTTCCCTAAATGTTGACCGAAGTCAAACTTGGCTTTAAAGGCCAACCTTAAGGAACCATTTGTTCCTATAGCACTCTAAACACCTCCGAATCCCGGACCACCAGTCCCTGCAAGTCATAAATCATAAAAAGCTGCTATGGGAAGTTTCATTTAAGGGAACGGGGTCTGATAACGCAAAATAACCGGCCAGGTCGTTACATTTCAGTTGACAACTTATAATTCAAGGCCAATAAGCAGTTAAAAAAAATCTCAGAAAGTACTCCGCAAATATCATGCGCAAGAAATGCCGAGGGTCGAACGACTCGAACCAATGATAAATGTAAACTGTGCACTGTAGAAGGGTCGAACGGCTCGAACCATAGATGCATCTATTACCTCACTCGCAAATCGATCATGCGAGTCATATATAAATAATAAAGTGACCCTGCTCGCGAATCATACATGCGACTCAGGTACTCATAGATATACACATTCACTCAATAAATTCACATTTTATCAGGAAAACAATCACGCAAGGAGGTGATAAAATTCTCTTTTAATAGACGCGAAGATAGTATTTAAATCTTTTCCAGAAATTCATTTACCAAGTTCGATAAGGTTTAATCATTTCCAAATTCATCAATAAAGTTACAAGTATGGCAAATAAAACATGTTTTTGGGTCCTAGACTACCCGAGCATAAGCATAATAGTAGCTACGCACAGACTCCCATCACCTCGTGCATACATAGCCCCCACAAATAGCAGCACGTATTTAATTATTTCACCTATGGGGACAATTCCCCCTTACAAGGTTATAAAGGAGACTTACCTCGCTCCGCAACCAAATTCAAGATCCCAATAAACCTTTGCTTCACGAATTCGTGTCCAAAAGCCTCAAGTCTAGTCATAAACAATTCGAAATACTCAATATAAATCATAGGAATTAATTTCATATGAATTTACTAATTTTCCGGATTAAAATCCGAAATTTAACTCAAAAATCACCCGTGGGGCCCATATCTCGGAATCAGACAAAACTCACAAAATCTGACAACCCATTACGATACGAGTTCAACCATATAAAAATTATCAAATTCCGACATTGGATTGGCTTTCAAATCTTAAATTTTTATTTTTGGAAGATTTGTTAAAAATCAGATTTTTCTTCAATAAACTCATGGATTCATGATATAAATGAGTATGGAATCATGAAATATAATCAATATGGGATAAGGAACACTTACCTCAATGTTTTCCCGTGAAAATCTCCCAAAAATAGCCCAAGAACCGTGCTCCAAAAATCCAAAACGAAAATGAAAAAAATGAGCATTTTTGGTCCTTATGTCTCTGCCATCCGTCACGAAAAGTCCATTTTCGTCACTAAAAGTCGTCACTAAAATTCCACTAGAAACAACTTTACCAGCCCCTATTCAATCGATTATAACTTTATGTACAAATGTTTAAATGATGAATGATTTATCTTTCTGGAAACTAGAATGAAAGGATACAACTTTCATGTCTAGCAAAGTTTCATATTCCTTATAGATTGCAAGATATGAGCTTCCAAAATCGACTCCACGCATCAGAAATTCTCTGGTGAACAGCTTCTGCAACAGAATTTCAGCAGCTTTCTTTGTCCGAAATCCATCCGAGGCCCTCGGAACCTTAACCAATTATACCAAAATGTCCCAAAACATGATACGAACTCGCTCGAGGCCTTAAATCACATCAAACAACGTCGAAATCATGAATCGCACCTCAATTAAAGCTTAATGAACTTTAGAACTTGAAACTTCTACATTCTAAGCCGAAACCTATCAACTCACGTCCGATTGACCTCAAATTTTGCAGACAAGTCAAATTCGACATTACAGACCTACTCCAACTTCTGAAATTGGAATCCGACCCCGATATCAAAAAGTCAAACTCTCGGTCAAACTTTCAAAAAATCTTCTATTTTATAACTTTCGCCAAATGACCCCAAAATGACCTACGGACCTCCAATTCCACTTTCACACACGCTCCCAATACCAAAATCACCATACAGAGCTATTCCCAGACTCAGAGTCCCAAACGGACATCGATATCATTGAAATACACCTCAACCCAAATTTATGAAATTCTTCCAAAATGTCAACTTCCTTAATAGGCGTCGAAACGCTCCCGAGTTATCCAAAACCCAATCCGGACATACGCCCAAGTCCAAAATCATCATATAAATATATTGGAACCTTCAAATCCTGATTCCGAGATCATTTTCTCAAAAATCACACTTTAGTCAATTCTTTCAACTTAAAGCTCCCGAAATGAGAATTTTCTTTCTAAATAAACTCTGAACTTACCAAAATTTAATTTCGACCACGCATGCAACTCATAATACCTGAAGTGAAGCTACTCAGGGACTCAAACTGCTGAACGAAGTGCTAGAACTCAAAATGACCGGTGGGGTTATTACATTCTCTCCCACTTAAACATACGTTAGTTCTCGAACGTGCCAAGAACTACGCTAGAGTTTTCTCAAATAAATGTTTAACACCTCGTGCACCTACCCTTGCTACCACAACCCAGTTGAGAATATTAGCTCGAACAAATTTGAAGATTCTCCCTTTTATTTAGTCAAGTTAGACTTGGAGCCAAATTCCAACATCTGAAATTCTCTACCAGGCCTGCTTCCAACATACGAACACCGTATCAATCACCACATGATGCACCAATACATGATTTCATACCTTCGCTGAATTCACACTATGCACTGCATAACTCACATGACCATAATAACATCCTCTGATTAAATTAGCAAAAATTCCCCGAATCTGATGCTCCCAATGCACCTCCTGACATATATAAGTCTTGTCCCAACTTTTGCAATACCACCACGACGGAAGAGATGTGTAGAAACTCATAACCAACTACCGAGTCAACAAATCATTGAGTCTATACTCCTGACAATAACCATTACCTCATTCTGAACCAAATAATGGTAATTGCTCTTTAATGTACTTCATATAATTTGATCGCATTGATCCTAGATTTAATAACCTTGTCTCACCCAGTACGAGCTGCTCAGGTAACAGTCACCACATACATGACCAAAAGTGCATATGATGCCACAATGTGCCAATAAGATACAAACTCAAATGTGATACATAAGGAAAATGAAATCTGGAAGGGACTACTCAACCCACGAAACCAATATGAAATTTTCTTAGAAAATGGGAAAGAAAACACACATAAATAGATATTGGGAACTGTACTCAACATCATATTATTATTGTAACGACCCGACCGGTCATTTAAAGCTCTAGCGCATCGTTCAGCGGTTTGAAGTCATGAGCAGCTCCATTTCAGGTATTATGACTTGTAGGTGTGGTCGGAATTTAATTTTGGAAAGTTTAGAGTTGGTTTGGAAAGAAAATTCTCATTTCAGAAACCTTAAGTTGGAGAAATTGACTAAGATTGGAATTTTGAGTAAACAACCTTCGAATCAGGATTCGAAGGTTCCTGCAAGTTCATATGATGATTTCGGACTTGGGCGTATGTCCGGATCAGATTTTGGATAACCCAGGAGAGTTTCGGCGTATATAGTGGAAGTCAATATTTTAGAAGAATTTCTTAAGTTTGGCTTGAAGCGCATTTTAGTGATATTTATGTATGCTAGGGATTAAGATCCTGGGAATAGCTCCATATGGTGATTCTGGAGTTGGGAGCGCGATCACAAGTGAATTTGGATGTCCGTAGTTCATTTTGAAGTCATTTGGCTAAAGATAGAAATTTGAAGGTTTTTGAGAACTCTGACCGGAAGTGGAAATTTAGATATCAGGGTCAAAATGCGATTCCAGAAGTTTGATCGGGGCTGTAATGTCAAATATGACTTGTGTGCAAAATTTGGGGTCAATCAGACGTGATTTGATAGGTTTCGGCATCGAATGTGGAAGTTTGAATTTCAAAGTTCATAAGGTTTGAGTTTGAGTGCGATTCGTGATTTCGGCATTGTTTGATGTGATTTGAGGCCTTGAGAAAGTCCGTTTAAGGTTATGGGGCTGGGTCGTGTGATTGGACGGGGTATCGGGGGCCTCGGGTGTGTTTCGGGGTGAGTTCGGACCATTTTTCTCTGTTTTGTTGCTGCTGTCTTCTGGTGTATCTGGTGTGCTATGCGATCGTGGTCCCTTGTGTGCGATCGCAATGAAGGAAATTTGAGGGCTGGATTCTTGGTCTATGAAATCGCATAAGGATAAGTGCGATCACAGAGAAGAGATTCAAGGAGCTAGATATTTTTTTACCTATGCGATCGCAATGTTGGGTATGCGATCGCACAGCGTGCGCTTGGAGGCTTCTAGGGCTTGGCTTGTGCGAACGCATGAGGGTATGGGCGAACGTACAGTACAGGAAATAATAGGGCTACAACTTTGGCATGTGCGAATGCAGGTGCTGGGCTGCGATCGCACTGAGTGAATTTGTGAGGCAGCATAGGTGGCCTATGCAATCGCGCAACATGTTGTGTGATCGCATATGAGGGTCACCTGAGCAGTGTGTTACTTTAACGGGATTTTGGCCTTTTACCTCATTTGTTTCATTGTGGCCTATACCCTCATTTGTGAGGCAGCATAGGTGGCCTATGCAATCGCGCAGCATGTTGTGTGATCGCATATGAGGATCACCTGGGCAGTGTGTTATTTTACGGGATTTTGGCCTTTTACCTCATTTGTTTCATTGATGTGGGCTATTTTGAGGAGCTTCAAGAGTGTTTTTCCACCAAGCATCACTAGGTAAGTAGTTTCTTCATGTTTTTAAGATTTATACAAGGATTATACATGAATTTGAGCATGAAAATTTTGGAAAAATTGGGAAATTTTTGAAGAAAACCTAGAAATGGTAATTTTGATTTTTAGCCACGAATTTGAGCATGGAATTTAGAGTAAATTGTATATTTGAACTAGTAAATCTATGGGTAGAATTTATCTTCGAGAAATTTCGGATTCCGGGCACGTGGGCCCGAGGTCATTTTGATCATTTCACTGAGCGGAGTTAGGAAATTGTATAATTTGGAATTGTTGCACATATTAGAGTATATTTTCATTGGTTTGTCGTTTTTTGGATAGTTTTGGAGCGTTGTGCAACGTTTTGAGTCATCGAAAAGGCTTGGAGGTCGGTTATGGAATTTCGGAGCGAGGTAAGTCTCCTTTCTAACTTTGTGAGGGGGAATTGTCCCCCTAGGTGAATTAATAAGCATGTGCTATTATCTTTGGGGGCTACATACGCACGAGGTGACAGAAGTCCATGTGTAGCTACTATTATGCCATGTCCGGGTAGTCTAGGACCCACTAGCATGCCTTACGTGTTGTACATGTAATCCTGCCGCTAATATTAGGTTGTAAATGCTATCGAATCGGCAATTGATTTCCTAAGGAGAGTAGAGTGTACCTTTCATAATTATTTAGAAAGATAATTGACTCCTCCGTGGATAATTGTATACCTGATAGGGTTATGTTATGAAATATTATTAAGCTTGGCAACTGAGTTTCAAAACAAAGATTTAAAAGCTATACTTCATGTTCCTTTAAGAAGAATTTTACCACTTTCCCGAGAAATTGCCTTCTTGATAAAATTGTGGACTTAGTGTGTCAGTATGTGTATCTACGGGTGCCTGAATTACATGTATGATTCATGAGCAGGATAACCCTGTATTTATGTATAACCGTGTCGCATGATCAATTCGCGAGCAGGGCAGATAGATGCATCTATGGTTCGAGCCGTTCGACCATCGGTAATGCACAGTTTATTATTGTTGGTCCGCGCCGTTCGACCCTCGCCATTGCTTGCGCATGACATTTACTGCGTATTTGCTGTGATTTTTGCCTAATTACTGGCCTAGAATTTTAAGTTGTCAACTGAATGACAATGAGTTAAAGTTATTAAAGATTTTTGGAAGAAGTTGTTCCTTCCAGTTGATTATTTTTTATTTGATCAAATCACCCATGTTTATTAATTGTTATTAATATGACGAAGATTTAAAGTGTTAAATGTGGAAAGAGTTGATGTTATTTATTCCCGAATTTAATAAATTGCCTATGATAATTATGCGTAGCATCACACTTGAATATACTAAATTGACCTTTAGCAAGTGTCTAATTTCACCTCTCGTAACTACCTCTCTGATGTTAGGCGGGCGACTTACTGAGTACACATTGTTTTCGTACTCATGCTACACTTGCTGTACATTTTTATTGCACAGGTACTTTCATAGTGATGTGGAGAATTTGGAGACTTAGGCGAGCTGTATCAACCGGAGGCGGTCTGCAGCTGACAGAGTCTCCCTCATACTGTATTACATTATTTTAATTTCCTTATCCACTTGTATTTCGGACAATCTTTGTAGAAATTGTAAAATTCTTAGAAATTGCTCATGTACTTGTGACACCGGATTCTGGGATGTGTTGGGATATATTTGCGAAAACAAGACTATTTAAACCATTGTATTTACTTAGCGGATTTTGTTTAGTGATTACGTAACAAGTTAAAGATAATGATTTCAAAAATGCTAAAACAGAAAATTTAACTTAACTATTTAAATGATCGGCTTGCCTGACAATGGTGTCCGGCGCCATCACGACCCTTAGGGATTTTGGGTCGTGACAGTTGTGGCGTGCAACCTGATCCAAATAACATATCCGTGGCGGTGTGCCACCCCATCCACACATAAAATCCACATTAGGAGATACACACCGAGCTAAATTGCTAATTGCTCACTACTACAAAATACCGATTATCGGTCACAAGCACGCTAAGTGCATAATACCATCCATGGAGAGACAGATAGAGCCATATGCTACAAAACTCAAGCACTATTGAGGTGCTATATATGATCTGAATCTCAAGAGCCAACCTGCTCACATAACACCATCGCTACGCGGAACCTCAACACATACGAATTTATCAAGCCGTTTCACAACTCACATGGAACAATCAGAATATTACATGTAATGGACGAGGATGGAACAACATCTAATGTTCTAATACCTCTCCATGAGAAGCGCTATACCGAAATGAACACACCTGACTCTTATGGAGCCCATAATCATATTTAAATCCATCCACAACCCTCGAGTTGATTCCGCTCGCACCGAATTAGGCTAATGGCCTTACCTGGGTCCATAATAACCCACTTTTTCTCATAAAACGCAAGAACAACCATCACAGCCGGAGCAAAACCCCTACATCCGCAACCAAATGAACCGAGCGCCCTCCAGGCATAAACTCTCAAATAAACAATATTATATTTCTTTATACTTGGTCAGAATCTTCAATCAATTAAGTGACTTCATGTCACACTCATACGATCTTCCCGTGGTCACGCTCCCACGACCTTCCACACCAGGTAATAAGTCTGCACATTCACATCACCGATCACACTAATGTTGTAAAGCCAACCAAGAAACCTGCAACCAGAATGCAAAGCCTCTTACACCACCACTGATCTCAGGTGACGCTGAAGACGATATCGGCTTACTCTAAACATCCAAATCCCTTTCCTTGCTCATCCAAGATCCTGACATCCTTGTCAACACCGAACCGAAACCTTGATCCTTACCTCAAATTCCATACTTCTCACTACACCTAACACGCCAATACGGAATAGCACAAGAACTCCATCATACTCCTGAACCACTATTAGGACGAACACTTTATCACATAGAAACCTTTTTACTTAACTCAATTTAAGAGAACCATAAAAACACACGAGTGAATTCTCATAATCACAAAACATGCAAAATCCTCAGGCAATAGCCTATGCCATCATCATCCTTCCAGGATCCGCCTACACTTTTCCAAATTTCCACTACTCACGTCATTCTCAAACTCCACCTGTGTAGGACATAACTGATTCACCTGGATACCCTAAACTGAAACTGATACAGCACTTAGCCTCGCGATCAACTTATCAACAGCAGACTCCCCCCACTTTGCTCAAGTCATAGGTCAAGATGAACAATAACTCACAATGCCCATACGCTAACACCGCCACAATACAGCAGTGAGATTTAATTAAACCTTCCATAAGCTCATATAACATGACCCATCTTATACCTTAATCCAATTCGCACTCACCTTCGAGTGATTTCATTCCACGAGACTACTTTGTCTCCAAGCCCATGAACCGTTCATGCTCTCCTTGCACGCATATTCATATCTTCGACCGGTACACCCATCCTGACAATTCCTTCACGAATTCGAAGTCATTTTCCTCCAAATGCTACTCTTCACGTCGAAGATATCATAGAACATTATGTGCCTCATATCATAATCTGCTACAAAAGCTCGATTCTTAACCATATCGCATGTTTGAAATCCTTAGGCACCGCATTTTAACCTTTGAATTCACTAGGACCGTTGTTGAGAGTCACCCACTCTGGCTTGGTCCCGAATATAATCAACTCCACGGCTTCGCTGGTACCTAAACACCCATCTTGAATAAGCACTCGACTGAATCATTTCCCTTGCAAATTACCTCTGCACTAAGCATAAATCCTGAATCTTTCCATAGCCTAAACCTGATTCCATAAGGCCAACCTTTGCACACATTTATCAAATCCTATGCTCAATTACTACTCATGTCTTCTTCCCTTAGCTGTAATAACCCACTACAAAAATTACCAACCGACACCTTCCAACGACGCTGTACTACACAATTTCTACGACATCAATACCCCATCCTACACCCGTTCTCATTTACCAACTTTACCAGTCGGTCCGTTCCTGATGGACATTTACTAAATGCGCGACAATATCTTCTAATTCACAGCTATCCTTCATCCTTCTTCTTATCGAACAACTCCTCTCTGTTGTATCCAATCTTCTGTCGAAATAGCCAATATTTCAATTTAAGCCCGTGGACTCAGTCAACGTCCACTAAAATTCTCAAAACGCTCCAAACTTCTCCTCAAGATGTGCAGCTATCTTACCACAGAACTCATTTGCTACGGTGCCACTCTCCCATATTGGTCAAACTCACTCCTTTAAGCAACTTCTCGACTTCCTCTTCTTACACCTGGCCTTCTAGAAATTTAGCCATTTCCTGACACTCCCCATGTGTCTTTCCTCATCGTATGCTGCCCAGTTGTTGCCTCAAATAAATATCATTCTCTGTAGCACTAAAACCAGCAGACCACCAGAACTTCAAAACTCTCCGAAGATCATCTATCTCGAGCCGCCGATGATAGAAACACCGATCCGATCATGAACCACCGCACACCTCTATCTATAACAGCCGCTTCCCTGACACCATTTCGCAATACCGTGCCACAAAAGCAAATCTGAAGAAGATCATAACACCAGCAAACTTAACACATTCTATTTGATCAAAGACGACGATTACCACATCATAGATGAATATTTCACCTCACTTGAAAACACCAAGTCTTATTACTCTATCAACCCAAACTCAAACAATTCTAGTCCAATTGCCTTTCCTCTGCCAGAAATAAAATATCAAATTCTCGGAATCATGCTCTGAGTAGAACTTCTATCAAGTCATTCATTGCCCCGACGTATGGGCAAGCATCCTACCATCACATCAATACCGTGCGATAACCAATCATAATAATCATAGCAAATCTACGCATAACCTCAAAGCTCTTAGAAGTGCAGCTACCGAACTGAAACAACATAATATCCTTCCGTAGAGCAACAACAATAGCCTCAACCAATTGTGCATGGAAAAACCTCATGCACCATAACTATAGTACCATTACAATTCCTCAAGTTCTCGATTATAGCAAGCGCTTCGCGACATGTAATATTGAGTAAGAAGAAATGTAGGCATAAGACTCAATGGAATCAAACCGCACGATAAGGAATCAAGAAGTGAAGTACACCTAACCGCCCTGTATCCTCTCGAAGATAAGTACAGATGTCTCCGTACCGATCCGCAAGACACTACTAGACTTGCTCATGACTCGTGAGACCTAAGGAAACCTAGTGCTCTGATACCACGTTGCCACGAACCAAAATCTATCAAGGTCGTGATGGCGCCGAACACCACAGTCAGGTAAGCCAACACTCAATGGTTAATTAAATTCCTATTTTAGTATTTTAAAAATCGTTACTTTTTATTTCATTATATAAAGATAAAATAAATTTACTAAGTAAACCACGATGTTTTATATAATTCAATCGACAAATACATCCCAAAGTCAGCCTAGAACCCGGTGTCACAAGTGCATGAGCAATTTCTAAGGAAAACCAAATAAAATACAATAACCGTCCAGAATACAAATGGGACAACAAAGAAAGTAAAATACATCCGAGGAAGACTCTATTGGTTGCGGGTCATCTCGAGGGGAGCAGCTCTCCTAAGTCTCCAGGTCAGCCACATCAGTGCGTCAAGCGGGGCCACTATATATACATGTAACTGTGTAATAAAAATGCACATCAAGTGTAGTATGAGTACGAAAATAAGGTGTACCAGTAAGTATCCCGCCTAACCTCGAAGAGGTAGTGACAAGAGGTCGAATTTGACACTTGCTAGAGGTCAATTTTAATAAAATCAAGGGTTACACTAAGCATGGATAGAATAGATAATTAACAAATAGTGATAGGAAATAACAACTTCTTCCACATTTACAAACTTTAAATCTTCGTCATTTCAATTGACAACTTATAATTCAAGGCCAGTAAACAGTTAAAAAAAATCTCAGAAAGTACTCAGCAAATATCATGCGCAAGAAATGCCGAGGGTCGAATGGCTCGAACCAACGATAAATGTAAATTTTGCACTGTCAAAGAGTCGAACGGCTCGAACCATAGATGCATCTATTACCCTGCTCACGAATCGATCATGCAACACAGTCATATATAAACAATAGAGTTACCTTGCTCGCAAATCATACATGCGACTCAGGTACTCGTAGATACACACATTCACACAATAAATTCACATTTTATCAGGAAAACAATCACCCAAGGAGGTGATTAAATTCTCTTTTAATGGACGCAAAAATAATATTTAAAACTTTTCAAGAAATTCATTCACTAAGTTTGATAAGGTTTAATCGTTTCCAAATTCATCAATAAAATTACAAGTATGGAAAATAAAACATGCTTTTGGGTCCTAGACTACCCAGACATAAGCATAATAGAAGCTACGCACGGACTCCTGTCACCTCCTGTGTATGTAGCCCCTACATATAACAACACGTATTTAATTATTTCACCTATGGGGACAATTCCCTCTTACAAGGTTAGAAAAGAGACTTACCTCGCTCCGCAACCAAATTCAAGATCCCAATAAACCTTTGCTTCGCGAATTCGTGTCTGAAAACCTCAATTCTAGTCATAAACAATTCGAAATACTCAATACAAATCGTAGGAATTAATTTCATATGAATTTACTAATTGTCCGGATTAAAATCCAAAATTTAACTCAAAAATCGCCCGTGGGGCCCACGTCTCTGAATCCGACGAAACTCACAAAATCCGACAACCCATTACGATACGAATTCAACCATACAAAAATTATCTAGTTCCGAAATCAGAGTGGCTTTCAAATCTTAAATTTTTGTTTTTGGAAGATTTGCTAAAAATCATATTGTTCTTCAATAAACTCATGGATTCATGATGTAATTAAGTATGAAATCATGAAATATAATCAATATAGGATAAGAAACACTCCCCTATGTTTTCACGTGAAAGTTGCCCAAAAATCGCCCAAGAACCGTGCTCCAAAAATCCAAAACGAAAATGAAGGAAATGAGCATTTTTGGTCCTTAAATTTCTGCCCAGCCCATCCGTCACGAAAAGTCCATTTTCGTCACTAAGAGTCCACTAGAAACAGCTTTACCAGCCCCTATTCAGTCAATCATAAATTTTTGTACAAATGTTTCAATTATGAATGGTTTATCTTTATGGAAACTAGAATGCAAGGGCTACAACTTTCTTGTTTTGCAAAGTTTCAGATTCATTATAGATTGCAAGATATGAGCTTCCAAAATCGACTCCACGTATTAGAAATTCTCTGGTGAACAACTTCTGCAACAGAATTTCAGAAGCTTTCTTTGTCCGAAATTCATTCCATTAACCTTCTGAAATCCACCCGAGGCCCTCGGTACCTTAACCAATTATACCAACATGTCCTAAAACATGATACGACCTTGCTCGAGGCCTCTAATCACATCAAACAATGTCGAAATCATGAATCGCACCCCAATTCAAGCTTAATGAACTTTAGAACTTGAAACTTGTACATTAGATGCCGAAACCTATTAAATCACGTCCGATTGACCTCAAATTTTGCACACAAGTCACATTCGACATTACGGACCTACTCCAACTTCCGAAATTGGAATCCGACCCCGATATCAAAAAGTCAAACCCTCAAACTTTCAAAAAACCTTTTATTTTACAACTTTCGCCAAATGACCCCGAAATGACCTACGAATCTCTAATTCCACTTCCGCACATGCTCCCAATACCAAAATCACCATACAGAGCTATTCCTAGACTCAAAATCCCAAACGGACATCGATATCATTGAGATGCACCTCAACCCAAATTTATGAAATTCTTCCAAAATATCAACTTCCTTAATAGGCGTCGAAACGCTCCCTAGTCATCCAAAATCCGATCCTGACATACGCCCAAGTCCAAAATCATCATACAAATCTGTTGGAACCTTCAAATCCTGATTCCGAGATCGCTTGCTCAAAAATCACACTTTAGTCAATTCTTCCAACTTAAAGCTCCCGAAATGAGAATTTTCTTTCTAAATAAACTCTGAACTTTCCTAAATTTAATTTCGACCACGCATGCAAGTCATAATACATGAAGTGAAGCTACTCAGGGCCTCAAACTGCTGAACGACACGTTAGAATTCAAAATGACCGGCTGGGTCATTACAACAACCTTACTCCATTACTACCATAATACCACAGTGAAGTTAAACTAAATCCTTCATAAGCTCATGTAAAACAACCCATATAATACCTCAAATCATCTGCAACTTCCACATTCATCCTCGTGACGGTCCGGTCAACTACACAACCGATCCAAATTCAAATTGCACAAATATTACCCACTAGTAGATAAGAAATCCTCCACACAACATCATGAAAATCACACATCCGTAGATCGCATCGCAGGTTATAAGCCACCTGCTTAGCCTTCCTAAGTCTACTACGCAATCACTTAACCTTCCTAAGTCTGAAGTCACAACCAAACATGAAAATTTACTTCACTCCATAATTAAACGACATGAAAGGTCCCTCAACACACAAATAACTCAAGCCAATACGTCAAATCAAGACAGAAATCAAGCATCTAATATTCCTTTTACATCTCAAGCAGACTCTTCTCAACACCTTCAGACCATCCGAACACCTCCCGCAGTCACATCATACTCATCATATAGCCATCCAATCACTCATCGAGAAACAAATTCCACTAGTAAGGACACTACCGGCTTATAAGTCCAAAAACACGTGCTCACACGACCAAAATTCTCGTGCTCAAGCCACAGTTAAAACCCGACATCAAGTCCTCCGGAGTGACCCATCATCAGCACACCGATTCAATAATTTATTGATGATATTATTATTGAAGACCTATTGAAATGGCAAGTGCATTAAATCAACACTGCTTTCCTGAATGCTATTCTTTTTTATTCTCTACTTCTCTCAATATGAACAAATCAAATAGCAAGTGCTTTCTCTTTTTTTTTTTTTTTTTTTTTTTTTTTTTTTTTTTTTTTTTTTTTTTTTTTTTTTTTTTTTTTATGTTTTTGCTATTTTTGTGTTTTATAATATTAAGGGGTTTCTTTCCAAAGTTCAGACGTGACAAGAAATCAAAGTTCAGTGTTGTTTTATTTCTTTTTTTCTTCATATAACCTTTTTCCCTTGATCTATTTTACCTTACAATTCAATTACTAACTCAACCAGGAGCGACTATATATTTTGGGGTTAATTTCTTGAATGCTCACTTAATTTTTATTTTATTGCACTAATTGGTACAAATATCTAACAAAATTATGGGTGATTGGTATAGAGTGTTCTCGAGTTTCCACATTGTGGCGTGCAAAGTTGTGCCATGTGAAGTTAACCGTATAAACAAAATTAAAAGGCCATATATAGTTTCTCTATTAAACCCGAGAATAGATGAAGAATATTGTATTTGTTATAAAATAATAAAAGAAGAATAAGAGTATTGCAGAGAAAAGTAAAGAGAAGGAATTCTTATTGACTTTGGATGAATTATAATAAAATAAAATCCTTCTATTTATAGGAAGATAGTGACTTATCCACAAAGTAACAACCCCTAGAATCTCTTTAAAATATAGACATTCACGTTAAATACAATTCTGTTTATAACACTACCCCTTGAATGTCTATTCAACAAATAACACTACTAGAAATTCAGTAATTACGGACCAAAATTTTTCGACCAATATTGGTCTGTCAAGAAAAGCGACCAAAGTTGGTCGGAAACAGGGAGAAAAATATTTTACATTAAATAAAATACCAACCAAAGTTGATCGGTAAGTTGGTCAACAAGTTGAGCGAGCTGGTCATAGTTATATATTATTATTTAAAATATTTTATATAATATAAAAAAAATTATTTAAAATTACCGACCGAAGTTGGTCGGTTAATACATGGGACGCATTTACCGACCAACTTTGGTCGGTATATTTTAATTTCTGGAAAATAATCGACCAAAGTTGGTCGGTTATTAGGTCAACATTGGCCAAAATTAAAAATCACTTTTATGTTTACTATCTAAATAATATAAATGTAATCCGTTAACACTTTTGTAATACAAATAATGAATACACTAACATATACTATAACATGTTATATATGTAATTAGAGTAGCACAACGAAGTGTGTGTGTTATATATATACACACACTAACATATACTATAACAAGCTATATATATAGTTAAAGTATTACAATGAAGTGTCTCTCTGTGTGAGTGTATTATATATATATATATACACACTTTGATAGCGTATATATATAAGAACATGAAGCGCTAGGAACACAAGGTCGAGTTCTTTTAGGGATTGACAGACTTGTAAAATGATTCATCGACTTATAACTTATTTAGATGCATCGATGAATATTAAAAACAAAATATTTTGACCTATATCGATTAAAAACAAAACGTCTCGACCAAAAATAGAATAATATTATATTAGTTTATCAATTGATTAATTATTCGTACGTAGTAATGTATATGATTGATCATCGATTACAATATAGTGTATGTGTGTGTGTGTGAAATTAAGCATATACTTAAATATAACTTAAAAATTTTACTTACATAGATGTTATTATAATCTATTAAAAGTAATTACCTAGTTAATATAATTTTTTNTTTTAAAAAAAAAAAAAAAAAAAAAAAAGAATTTAGTTTTTTTTTTAAATACCGACCAACGTTTGTCGGTCTTTTATGTTTCCCCCCATTTCTCTTATTTTCTTCCCCAAAATTTCCTTAACTCCTCCCTCAATACCTTCCCCTCCCCTTCTCTATTTCCCTCACACAAATCTCATTCGCCACCCCGCGTAGACACCGCCCGTCGCCTGCCGTCGCCGTCGCCGGAGCAGCCACTGCCACTGTATTGCCGCCCCTCTCCTTTTCCATCTATAAATTCTAGGTTTGAATTACAACTCATTTCTTTGTTATTTCTAGGTTTTGTTTCAATTATTTGAACATTGTATTTTATTGTTTCAATTAGTATTTTAATTATTTGAACATTGTATTTTATTGAGGACTGGGGTTTAATTCTTGTTCTAATTAGTTTTGTTAATTAATTTTATTAATTAATTAGTTTAATTAGTCTTGAATAGTTAGTTAGATTTGAATTATACTTTGTATTGTCTTGAATAGTTTAGTTAGATTTGAATTATACTTTGTATTGTCTTGAATAGTTTAGTTAGAATCTAGGGTTTAGGATTTGTACTTGTGAATCGAATTGAACTTTTTGGATATGAATTAAAATTTTAGGATATGAATTGAAATTTTAGGATATAAATTAAAATTTTAGGATATGAATTGAAATTTTAGGATATGAATTGGAACTTTTAGGATATGAATTGGACCTTTTGAATATGAATTGAATTTTTAGTTTATGAATTGAACTTTTAGTTTATAAATTGAAATTTTAGGATATGAATTGAAATTTTAGTTTATGAATTGAACTTTTTGGATATGAATTGAACTTTTAGTTTAATAATTGAATTTTTAGTTTATAAATTGAAATTTTAGGATATGAATTGAACTTTTAATTTATGAATTGAACTTTTAGTTTATAAATTGAAATTTTAGGATATGAATTGAACTTTTAGTTTATGAAATAAACTTTTAGGATATGAATTGAACTTTTAGTTTATGAAAGAAACTTTTAGGATATGAATTGGACGTTTAGTTAATAAATTGAACTTTTAGTTTATAAATTGAAATTTTAGGATATGAATTGAAATTTTAGGATATGAATTGGAATTTTAGTTTATAAATTGAAATTTTAGGATACAAATTGAAATTTTAGATTATGAATTGAACTTTTCGGATATGAATTGAATTTTTAGTTTATAAACTGAAATTTCAGGATATGAATTGAACTTTTAGTTTATGAATTGACATTTTAGGATATGAACTGAAATTTTAGTTTATGAATTGAACTTTTAGTTTATGAATTGAACTTTTAGTTTATAAATTGAAATTTTAGGATATGAATTGAAATTTTAGTTTATGAATTGAACTTTTTGGATATGAATTGAACTTTTAGTTTATAAATTAAAATTTTAGGATATGAATTGAACTTTTAGTTTATGAATTTGAACTTTTTAGGATATGAATTGAACTTTTAGTTTATAAATTGAAATTTTAGGATATGAATTGAAATTTTAGGATATGAATTGGAATTTTAGTTTATAAATTGAAATTTTAGGATATGAAATGAAATTTTAGTTTATGAATTGAACTTTTAGTTTATAAATTAAAATTTTAGGATATGAATTGAAATTTTAGTTTATGAATTGAACTTTTTGGATATGAATTGAACTTTTAGTTTATGAATTGAACTTTTAGTTTATAAATTGAAATTTTAGGATATAAATTGAACTTTTAGTTTATGAATTGAACTTTGAGGATATGAATTGGACTTTTAGTTTATAAATTGAACTTTTAGTTTATAATTTAAAATTGTAGGATATGAATTGAAATTTTAGGATATGAATTGTAACTTTTAGGATATGAATTGGACCTTTTGGATATGAATTGAACTTTTAGTTTATGAATTGAACTTTTAGGATATGAATAAGAACTTTTAGGATATGAATTAACCAAAAAAAGATTAGGATATGAATTAACTAAATTAATTTGTTCTTGTTTTATTTGTATAGATGGAATATCATACTTGGATGTACTAATAGGAATTATCCTAATCTGCGGGGATTGCGGGAGGATTTTGTAAAAGGTGTTGATGACTTTATTAGGCATGCAATGTCACTTCCACCATACCAAAGTGAAGGAGTAATTAGGTACCCTTGTGTCAGGTGCGACTGTATGAAGTTTGACAAACCGGAGGAAGTTAAGCTTCATCCTTATAGGGAAGGGTTTATAGAGAATTACTTTGTGTGGACTAATCATGGGGAGGTCGATGGTAGTCGTGGGATATTTCATAACATGGTTGTTGGTGAAAGTAGTAGGTCGGTGGGGAATACAAATCTTGATTCTAGGATTCAGGATATGGTTGCGGATGCTTTTGGGATGCACTTCGAGGGTGAGCCTAATGAAAATGTTGAACAAACTCCTAATGATGACGCAAAATATTTTTATGAAAAGTTAGAGGAAGCTAGTTCTCACGACCCGAATTTCCCACCATCAGGACCGTGATGGCGCCTAGCATTGCACCCACTAGGCAAGCCAACGTTAATGTTTATTTACCTTATTAATTTATTTTTAATAGATAACAGGTGTTGTATAAATTAACGGAAATAAAAGTGCGAGAGAAAGCAAAGTCTAACAACTTGATTAAATGTCATTACGAAATTCATAATACTAAACCCCGAATTTGGTGTCACAACTTCACGGACTGTCTAAGAATACTACATATAAAGGTCTGAACAAAATAAATACATTTGTCTCAGAATAAAGAAGAACATAGTGGAAATAAAGTAGGAGGGGATGCCAAGGCCTGCGGACGCCTGCAAGACTACCTCGGAATCTCCAAATGGACAGAAGACAGTCTCCTCATTCTAAGGTCTGTAGGGTCCTGTACCGGGATCTGCACGAAAGTGCAGAGTGTAGCATCAATACAACTGACCCCATGTACTGAGTAAGTGTCGATCCTAACCTCGGCGAAGTAGTGACGAGGCTAGGACACGACAACCAACTAAACCTGTGCAGTTTAATCATAAATGGAGAAAATAATAACAACAAGAATTAAGCAGCTAAATACAAAGAAAGGAAAACATGCTGAGGGGAGGCAATATCAAATAATGGAAATAAGATGTAAGGAAACAAATTAGATATCAATTTAAACAGCATAAGTAACAGCACAAAAATAAGTGCACGACATCACCCTTCATGCTTTTACTCTCATCCTCACTAAATAATAAATAGAATACACGACATCACCCTTCGTGCTTTTACTCTCATCCTCACCAAATAATAAATAGAATGCGCGGCATCACCCTTCGTGCTTTTACTCTCATCCTCACCAAATAATAAATAGAATGCACGGCATCACCCTTTGTGATTTTACTCTCATCCTCACTATCACACCTCCCCTCTTTTATACACCCCTAGGGAGTATGGGAGTTTTTCCAATTAAAGTGACATTATTCGAAATGGAATTATTTTATTTATTAGAGTCGCCACTTGGAATAGTTTATTTGGTGTTCCAAGTCACCGGTTTATCTTAAACCCAAATTGAGGAAATTTGACTCTGTTTAGATTGTNTTAAAGTGACATTATTCGAAATGGGAATATTTTATTTTTATTAGAGTCGCCACTTGGAATAGTTTATTTGGTGTCCCAAGTCACCGGTTTAAATCCCAAATTGAGGAATTTTGACTCTGTTTAAATTGTCTGCGAACCAGAAATCCGGGTAAGGAATTCTGTTAACCCGGGAGAAGGTGTTAGGCACTCCCGAATTCCGTGGTTCTAGCACGGTCGCTTAATGATTAAACTTGGCTTAAATTGTTTAATTACTCACTTTTAGGATATATTTGTATTTTTAACCTTTCTTATTATTCGATTATTTAAATAATTAACTCAATACGAGTCACGCGTACGCATACTCGTTTAGTTCGACGTGTCAAGAATCATGTCACGCGTATGATGCAAGACTAAATTGCATAGTTGAATCATGTGATATACCATACATTTTATACGCATTAATAAAAAAAATAATATATACTTATTAAGCGTTTAATGGAGTTTATTTCATGTATGGAAAAGGATGCAACTACGTCGGAACATACGTAAAAGGAGACACCCGGGCGATAGCCGGACGACAAAACCAAACAACTTGGCCCTGCCTGGCGTTAGCCAGGCGTTAGGGCTGAAACGCCAGCCCTACCCTAGCGTTAGCCAGGCGTTAGGGCTGAAACGCCAGCCCCTGCCTGGCGTTAGCCAGGCGTTAGGGCTAAAACGCCAGCCCTAGCCTGGCGTTATCCAGGCTTTTGAGTCCAAACGCCAGGATCTNTTAGAAAAATCAGCACTTAAAGCAAGCTACAATGTTCATAAGTTGTTTTCCTAAAATTTGAGATTAACATGGAGTTTCTGGGACATGAATTAGTCCAAAGTATGGCTACTGTCAATGCTTCTGAAGCTAAGGCTAAGTCGAAAGTTTCCCTTATATCTGTTCAAACACTAAACAAATTCGTGACTTATTATTGAAACCGGTGACACTTTAATTCACACTAACATTGAATCAAAATCAAAAATTCAAATGCCAAAACAACAGACGAAATCAAAGAACAATTTCACTTTCATATTAGTTTCAGTACGTACCGAAACAACAACGAATAAATCCTAAGTCTGAAAATAAGATGATGAAGCCTAGCCACAGATGAAGCAGAACCAACAACAGCAGTCCTTAACTCAACTTTAGAACAACACTGTTCGAACAAGAATTTCTCCAGCAGCAGCCTTTTCTTTCTGCTTTTTCTCCTCCTTTTCTTCTTTTCTTTTTCTTTCTCTTTCAGAAATTTTCGTTTCTTTTTCCTCTCTTTCTCTCGTTTCTTTTTTCTTTCCTTTTCCAGCTTTTTTTTTTTTTTTAGAATCTCCCTAGCTTTTCCTCTCCCTTTTTTCCAGAAAATTTTTTCCAGCCTTCTTCTCCTCCTCTCTTTTTTATTTTATAGCTTTTTCCCCTCCCTAACTACATGTTCATGGAGATAAAGAGTGGGGATGTGGGGAAGATCATGGGTGTGGGATGTGTGATCATGGGTGTGGGGTGTGGGGGTGTATGCTGTGAGTGGGGTGGTGGATTTATTTTATTTTCGATTTTTTTTTTATTATTATTATTATTATTATTTTATTTTTTTTTAATTTTCTTAAATAACCTATTAAGAGTAAGATAAAATTTAAAATATTAAGATTAGATATAACATTAGTATTTATAGCAAAAAATAGTATAGAATTTGAGTGTGGTCAAAAAATAGTTGTTCACACTCACAATAAATCAATAGAAACGGCACAGCATCACCCTTCGTGCTTTTACTCTCATCCTCACCAAATAATAAATAGAATGCACAATATCACCCTTCGTGCTTTACACTCTTCCTCACCCAAACAAATCAATAACAACAATCCAGAAAGGAAATCAACAATACAAACAACAATAATAAAGCCATAACGTCCCGGCAAGGGAGTCAACAGTAAAATCAATATCATCCCCGCAAGGGAAAAAACCATAACCAATCTCACCTAGTTACTTAGTTTCACGTAGAAATTCTTAACTTGAACCAATACTCAACAACGATCAATACCAAAGAAACACCACCAACATAGATAATTGTCAAATTAAACTCAAGTAATGCTTAATGAAAGATCAAATAAATCACAATATTCGACTCACGACATGCTTGACACCAACGTATAGATACTCGTCACCAAAACTATACTTTGCACATTATACTAACAAGTAGCAAATACAACACAATACCTATTCCCTCAAGCTAAGGTTAAGCCAAACACTTACCTCGAATTCCAAGACCAAACTCAAGCCTCAATTACCGCTTTCCCTTTTGAATTCGCCTCCAATTCATTGTATCTAGACATAATTAGCTTAATAATATCAATAAATGCTAAATAATTCAACTCCAATGCTTAATTATGAGTTTTCGATCATTCTTCCCAAAAAGTCAAAACTCAACCCCGGGCCCGCTTGGTCAAAACACAAGGTTCGGACCAAAACCTGATCACCCACAAGCCCGAATATGTAATTAGTTTCGGAATCCGACCCCAAATTGAGGTCTAAATTCCCAAATTTGTAAAATCCCTAATTCTCCTAAAATCCTAATTTCAACCCTTCAAGAACAAGATTTAGGCCTAGAAATCTAATGGGTGTTAATGGAAAATGAAGAAAACAAGTTTAAGAACACAAACCTAGAACTTGGTGGTGAAATCCCCCTTTAAAAATCTCCCCTAAGCTCCCTTGGTTTTGAAAATATGAAGTTATAAATAAAATCTTTTTCTACTGTTTAAGTGTTGGGCGACAATATTCAGCGCGTTCGCGTGAGCACTGACGCGTTCGTGAAAGGCAGCCTAATATAGGACTTACGTGATCGCAGGAGGAGCTGTGCATTAAAGAAGGCTTAGCCCTGCCCCGCCTTCGTGTTCGCGTATAAGAGGTCGCGTTCGCATAGCTCTCCTAGGTTCCTGGCCACCCCCTCCCCTATAATTGTGCGTTCCCGTTTGACCTAGTGTGTTCGCGTAGAGTAATTTCCCAATGCTCGGCATTGGCACCCCACGTCTATGTGTTCGCATAGAGAAAATCCCAGCCCCAGCCCCAGCCCCATCCCCACTTACTCTTCGCGTTCGCGTGGGTTACCACGTGTTCGCATAGAAAAATTTTCCAGACAAGAGAAACAACATTCTCACCAGATTTTTCTAAGTCTAAACCACTTTGACACCTATCCGAAACTCACTCGAGCCCTCGGGGCTCCAAACCAATCATGTGCACAACCTTAAAAACATCTTACGGACTTACTCGTGCGATCAAATCACCAAAATAACATCTTAAACAACGAATTTAGCATAAAAATCAAAGGAGAATCTCAAGAACTTTCAAAGTTTCAAATTTCACAACTACGGGACCGAATCACGTCAAATGACCTCCATTTCTTACCAAATTTTACAAGCATCACTCAAATACCAATTAAACATGTATCGGGATCTAGAACCAAAATACGGGCCCGATACTATCAATTTCAAATATAATCAAATTTTCAAAAACTCTTATAATTTCAGTAAAGCAATTTCTTTTAAAAATTTCTTTCTCGGGGTTCTATATTTTCCTACGGACCCTCCGGGATCGTCAAATCATGGGCCCGGGTCCATTTACCCAAAATGTTGACCGAAGTCAACTTAAATTTAATTTTAAAGGTAAAATTAGCATTTTTCTCAGTTTTTCATATAAAAGCTTTACGGATATACGCCCGAACTGCGCACGCAAAATGAGGTTTTTAAGGTCTCGGAACACAATTTTGACTTATAAAATGAGAGAGGACTTTTTGGGTCATAACACTAGTCGTCCACTATGTGAAGGAAGTCCCCACTCTGAGCTGTCTGTTGCAATTAGATGACTAAGTACCAAATCTGATTAGAATATTTCTCAATCAACCATGGACTTTTTCATTGACCTTATGAGTGAACCAGTTGACCCTAATATCAACTTACCTGGTGATTTCTATAAGGCAAAGAGATTGGTTTCTAAGGTAGGACTTCCGTCAATGATAATTGATTGTTGTGAAGATTGTTGGATGTTATATTATGAAGATGATGCAACTTTAGACAGTTGTAAATTTTTCGAAAAGCCTCATTTCAAGAGGCTTTCCAGCGGTCGCTATCAAGGCGATGCATTATTTACCTCTTATACCTAGGTTAAAGAGGTTATATGCGTCGATGAGTTCTGCTCCTCATATGAGATGGAACTTTGAAAATAGAAGACCACCTGGTGTTATGTGTCATCCTTAATATGGATAAGCTTGGAAGCACTTTGATAGGACATATCTAGATATTGCTAGTGAAACAAGGAACACTCGGTTAGGTCTGTGTACGGACGACTTCACGCCCTTTTCTATATATGCGACACCATATTCATGATGGCCTGTCTTTCTTACACCTTATAATCTACCACCCGAGTTGTGTATGACTAGTCCATATAGATTCTTAAGTTGTATTATCCCCGACCCACGTAATTCGAAAAGTTTGATTGATGTATATTTGCAACCTTTGATTGATGAGCTAAAACAATTATGGTATGATGGTGCTGAAACATATGACATATCAACCAAGCAGAATTTCAATTTGCATGCTAATTTAATGTTGACTATTAACGATTTTCCTGCGTATGGAATGTTGTCTGGGTGGATGACTGCTGGGAATCTAGCTTGTCCTTACTGCATGGAAAATAGTAAAGTGTTCACTTTGAAACATGGCCAAAAGAAATCATGGTTTGATTGTCATCGTCAATTCTTGCCTCATGATCATGAGTTTAGAAGGATGAAAAATGCATTCAAAAAAGAATAAAATAGAATATGATTCTCCACCTCCAATACTCTCAGGTGAGGAAATTTGGGAGAGGGTCCAGAACTTCAGTAAAGTTACTGAAGCTCCATTTTATAGATTCCTCAGATATGGTGTTACTCATAACTGGACGAAACAGAGTATATTTTGGGAGTTTCCTTATTGGAAGGATAATCTTACCGTCACAACCTTGATGTCATGTATATTGACAAGAATTATTTTGACAATTTATTCAACACAGTGATGGATGTTAAAGGTAAAACAAAGGATAACCCGAAAGCTAGAATGGACTTACAAGAATATTGCAGGCGCCCTGAATTATACTTGAAGACAACAAACAATGGTAAGGTGTTCAAGCCCAAATCAAGTTACACATTCACTTTGGAGGAAAGACGGCAAATTTGTGATTAGGTTACGAAATTGAAGATGCCTGAGGGTTTGTCACGACCCAAATTTCCCTCTGTTGGGTATTGTGATGGAACCTAGTCTTAGGAACTAGGTAAGACTAATATTTCCACTGAACAACAACAATAATAAAGGAATTATAACAGTCTCGATATAGAAATCTTGATAGAGTTTACAATTTTCCAAAATCCGGTAAATACAAGTCATAAGCTCTATGACATCTTTCAACCGAATCTAAATACAACTGTCTAGATACAATAAATACATTTGACATAAACAGGAAGGTGACTCCAAAGCATGCAAACGCATCATTAGATTTACCTTGAGTCTCCTCATCAACGATTGTAACAACCCGGTCGGTCGTTACGTAAAATATGCATTTATATTTACTATTATTGCCTCGTCATAGCTTGGTTAAACCGTTCTTGATGTGTTAGAGTTGGTAGGATCAGAATCGGAATAATTATAATGAGAATTTAGTCACTTAGTCTTTAAAAATAGTCTTAGAGTTGGAAAAGTCAACTGAGAGTTGACTTATTGATAAACGACCTCGGAATGCAGATTTTATGGCTCGAATAGCTTTGTTCGGTGATTTGTGACTTAGGAGTGTGTTCGGAATATTTTTGTGAGGACCGGTGTAGAATTAGGCTTGAATTGGCGAAAGTTACTTTTTGGTAAATTTCGGTCGACAGTGGAAATTAGGCTATCGGGGTCAGAATGGAATTCTGACATTTGGAACAGGTTCGTAATGTCATTTTGGATATGTCTGTGAAATTTCAGGTCAATCGGAGTTGTTTTGGATAGTTTCGGCATCGTTGGTGGATTTTAGAAATTTCAAAGTTCATAGGCTTGAATTCGATGAGATTTTGGTGTTTTGATGTTAGTTTAGGTGTTCCGAGAGTGTAACTATGTTTGAATGATCATTTATGATGTGTTGGTATATTTGATTGGGGTCTTGAGGGGCTCGGGATGGATTTCGGATGGTTAACGGGCATTTTTTGGCCTTATAAAGTCTGCTGTTTTATGGTGTTAACACAACAGTGATTTGTTCATCGCGATCGCATGGAAATAGCTGCAATCGCGTAGAGTAAAAATCGAGGCAGCTGAAATTTTTCTATGCGATCGTGTAAGTATGTCTGTGATCGCATAGCTTGGCAGGCTAGAGCAGTGCGGTCGCGTGGATCTTCATGCGATCGCGTAGAGTTATAGGCGCGTGGGGGGGAGAGTTCATTTATTCTTCGCGATCGCGTGGGTTAAGGTTCTGTTGAATCGTGATCGCGTGTGAAGGTCTGCGATCATATAGGGTCTTTTGAGGGTCTGTGGAATTTTCTCTTCGCGATCGCGTGGGAACTTCCGCGATCACAGTGAAGTAATAACTGGACAGTATATATTAAAACCCTCTACGACCTTTGCCCACTTTTCCACAATTTATGAAATTGAATGGAGCTTGGAGGCGATTTTGAAGAGGGGAAATCAGTGTTCTTCGTTGAGCTAAGTATTTTGGACCCTAAACCTCGATTGTAGGTGATTAAGGAACATAATATCAATGTTAAATTCATGAAAATCAGTAGAAAAAGGTGGAGTTAGGGCTTGAGATTATGAGACCTTTAGGGGTCGATTTGAGGGGTCAAACGAACTTCGATTTTAGTGTTCTTTATATGTACAGACTCGTGAGATGATGAAGAATATTTTGGTATAAAATTTGTCAAGTTCTGAGATGCGGGCCCAGGGGTCGGGTTTTGAGCTAAATTTGGTACTTTTCAATTGGAATTCATTCCTTAAGCATAGTCTGATGATAAAAATCTGAACTTGGTAGATTTGGAGCACTCAGAAGACGAATTTAGAGGCAAAGGCACCATGGAATAGTATTTTAGCCGATTTTGAGGTAAGTAACATTTCCAAACTTGAGTCTGAGGGTTAGAAACCCCGAGCTAAATGATTTATGACTATAATTGAGATGACGCACATGCCAAGTGAGGGGCGTGCGGGTGTGCACCGAGTATTTGTGGCCTGGCTTATCCCATGGCACTGCTTAGTGGTTATTCCCTGATGATATTTGTGCTTTTGTTATTGTGGTATTTGTGAACCTGTTAGGAATCATATTAAGTATAAATGCTAGGCTTCATGCCGAAAATGATGAGACTCGAGTGGTCGTATATTACTGTCTCATTTTGCGATTATTTGATTTCACATACTCAGTCCTGTTATAGCATATCACTTCATATCTAAGTCTCAGTATTGTTAATTATATGCATACTTATCATCGTTTCGGGCTTATGAATGCATCTGTGATCCATATGAGTGAGACTGAAGAGTAATGACTGAGTGAGGCCGAGAGCCTGTTATTGAGACAGTTATGAGATCAGACTGCACACCGTAGCGATATTAAATCATGCCTTCATTGGCTTGATATGGAGCCTGGGCCACTAGGGCCCCTCCGGAGTCTTTACACCCCCAGTGAGCGCACTGGTGATGAGGGATGGATCTTCCCTGGGCATGGATATTGTCCGAAGCTGATGTTATGTGAGGGATGGATCCTCCCTGGATATGGATATTGTCCGAGTGTTGTATTCCGGAGATGGATCTTCTCCGTGGGGGCTGGACTGGCCTTTTTCCTCAGTACATAGTGACTACGGTCACCGGTGTTTATGCATATTCCGGGATGGAACTTCCCTGGGCCTGAGAGCCATATATAGTACTGAGTGGACTTCTGTGGGAGAGTTGTGAGCACTATGTGCATTTTCACACTGTGACATGTTGGCATGTAGAACATATGGAGGTATATCTAGCATATTCTGTTGTTATTTTCTAATAAACTGTGAACATGCCTAAATTTTATACGCTGATGATTTAATTATTGAGGTTTAGTCCGTCACTACCTCTCAGCCCATAGTTTGGGCTCGTTACTTCTGAGTTGGTGTACTCACGTTACCCCCTGCACCTTGTGTGCAGATCCAGGTACACCGGGACCTGGTAGTGGATATTGAGCAGCTGTCAGGGTTTCATTGGAGTTGTCGAGGTGGAAGCTGGCGATCGTGACCTCATCTTCTCTTCCTTATTCCACCCGTTGCACTCATTTTGAGACTATGTTGTCTATTTCTTCATTTCTTTATTTTATAATATAGTAGCTCATAACTGAGTGACACCGGATCCGGGGTTGGAAATTTTAATTTTGTTTCAAATATTATTTTTAAACTTCAAACTATTAGTATTATCAATAAATTCTTTTAAAAATTGCATTTTTACTGGAAATTGAATTTAGCTTAGAAACATATGGGCGGCTTGCCTGGTTCCATGACATGCACCATCACGACCCCGAAATCGGGTCGTGACAAGATGGTATCATAGCGCTAGGTTAAATAGGTCTCACCAGTCATGAGCAGGGTTAGTAGAGTCTTGCAGATCGGTATAGAGATGTCTATACTTATCTTCGAGAGGCTGCAAGACCTTTAGGAAAAATCTCACATTCTTCAACTCTTGTCGTGCGAATCCATTGATTCAACCTGAAGCATAATTCTTTGAACTCCTTTCATGTATTAAAACGTGCACGTGAGCGCTCGGTATCAGCTGTGCATCGATGGCTTGTGACTTCCATGAATGGGATGTGATTTTAGCATGTTTGGGGCCAGTCTGGGGGACTTGATGCCGGATTTTTGTCTATGGCTTGAGCGCCGAGATTTCGTTTGTGTGAGCACATGTATTTGGGGACTTATATGTCCATTGGTGTTCTTATTGAAGAGACTGTTGATACCCAATTTTTCCCAAATTATTTTAAAACTTGCATATGTACCTTCAAAACCACTCTTTACAGCAACTGGTATTTTCCCATAATTTTTCGTATTTTTACCAAATTATTTTCCTGTTTATTTAATACTTTATATTCTATAATTATTCATAAATGATGTTATAAATAATTTCAAATCATTTTCTTGCTCAATATGTTGTTCGTATCCTATTTAATTCCCTTAGGACTTAATCGTTTCACAAATTAGCCAATATTGGCATTATTTAGCTAATTTCAGCAATTTTTGCAATAATAGCACAAATGTACATTTATACCATTTTAAAATCAATAAACTATCATTTATATTTTATATATTAGTTAATCACCTTAATTTCATTTATTTGGTATTAATTCATTTTTTACATAATTACTAGCCATTTTATTAATTAATTATTTTGTTTAACTGGGTATTTAACGTTTAGCCCTATTTATTTAAATTATAGCCAACTCTAAAACCCAATACCCAACCCACCTGTAACCCATAAATACCCAGCCCAATCCTTTAATTAACCCGGCCTGACCCCCTAATTAATCTGAGTCGTTGATCAAATTAGATCAACGACCTAGATTCTACCTTCCTAAATTAATTCAAACGACCCCCTCACCAACCCCTCATTTCTGTCGAGAACTTTCCTCTCTCTATATATCTCTACCTATCTCTACGACTCTCTAGAAGTCTCCTTGACTTCGTCTTCTCCGATGGTTTCTGGTCGTCTTCTCCGGTGGATTCTCACTGGAACCTTGGTCCCGCATCACCTCCTGGCCATCTACTTGCCTCTCACCCCCTCAGTGACATCCTAGGATCTTCAGATGAACCTGGAGCGGTTTACTCACCTCCTATGGGTCTCTTGCGGTGTTCCAACCCCCCTCCCCCCCCCCCCCCCCCCCCCCCCCCGGCCGTTTGAGTAAGTTTGCAGTACTCCCTAGCCTGAATCGAGGTCACTCACGAGGTTTTCCCTCTTTTCTGGGGTTCCACAAAACCCTAGTTCTCTGTATCTTTGGGTTTTCTTTAAGATCCGTCTTATATATACCATGTTATGAAGTTTCTTCTTGTTTTTCTCCGGAAAATTTGGTTTTAAACGATTTCGAAAACTAGGGTTTCTATACCCTGTTCTCAAAGTAGTTTCCTTTTGATATCCATGTTATGTTTAAGTTATTATCTCTTGATTTTTTGTTATCTGAACTGTTATTGATGAAACCTAGTGTTCTGGGTTGATCTTTACTATTTGACTATGTGTTCGTGTGTTCTTTGTGGCTCCTGCTTTGATTTATTGTTATAATCCCTAGTTTCTACTGTTCTACGAGCATCTCTCTGTGTTAATAAGTGATTACTGTTTGAATGATTGATAATTCCGATCTTTACCCTACTGACTGTTTACTTGTTGATTTTTATTGATCCTTTTGTGTGAAAATCCCATGCTTGTGATGTTTTCCTTAAAACACATGGTCGTATATCCTTCCTATAATTTTGTACCAATTTTTTGAATTATTTCTATATTTATGTGATGCTTTCCTTAATTACTTGGGATTCTGTGTGATTAAAATTGAATCCGAGATCCTCTTGATTGATTTTCAAACTGATGCCCTATTTTTACTTTATAAATACACGGTTAGTTCAACTTGCCTTAATTATACATTATGCATTTGGCCTTGCTTGTGCACTATGTGATTTTTCTGCCCTAATCAGCTTTATTAGACTGATCTTCTTTCCTTATTCTGCCTTGACTATACCGTTTGAACTAGACTCCTTAATGGAAGGAGTCCAATTTATCTTAATTGGTGTTTATTGATTATTATTTCCATAATTTGCCTATGCACTACTCGTTTTCAAAACTTTATAAAGACTGGTCTTCCCTCTTCACAAACACACCGAAATTCATACACACATTGATATTGAGAGCACTGATACACACACATTGCTCTGAACTTTTCTGTGCTTTCATACACCTCTTGCTCTTTACATCTATTTCTGACTACTCAGTCGGCTGAAATCCAAGACTGAATAACCTCTATTGCTCTTGTGCTCCTGCATACTATTGTCCTACTGTTGCCCTCTTATTCTGCATACTATAGCTCTATTGTTCCTCTCCTTGTTCTGTATACTGTTGTTGTTGCTCTATCTTTTGCACTTTGCTAGTCTCTATCATTCAACTGGTATGTTTCTGATTTAGTTTTATAGCATCCTTACACAATATGCTCCAGTTTTTGTTTATTACTTATTGTTCCTTATGTGCTTCATCTTATGGTTCTACTGTATACAATGTAATTAGCATGCCCCCTTACTATTTTTTTCCTTTCCCTTAAGTCTGATATGTCTCCATCATGCTTATGTGTTCATAGGTTGATACTTCTTGCCTTGACTTGATTGTGGTTACTTGTTCTCACCTTCTGTTTAATTCTATATGCTGTAAATCTACCTCTCCTGCTACTTGAACATTATGCAGTCCTAATCCTATTAATTTATGCTATTATGTGACAACTATTTGGTAATTATGTGATAACTGTAATTTTGCCTCACTCTAACGTTTAATGTTATCAGTCCCTAATCCTTTACCCCTGTTTGTGTTTGCTCTTTCATGAGTCCTTTTGCCTATTGGTTACAGTTATACTGCTTCCCTTTTTAAAAGCTCTTTTACTATTGTTCTTAAAGTTATTTCCCAGAATGTTGCTGTTTTAAAAACTACTCTTTTCAAACTCCAATTCTCTTTTAAAACTCCAAGCACTTCCCACTACTCTTAGATTCTAGCTTCTGCTCCCTTCGCGTGAGCACTGCCTTGGGGACCTCTGAGTACCCATTGAACTCTAACACACAAGGTTGGCCTTCTACACTGTACTTACTCATCCCTGGCTAGGGAACCTGGGTGTGAGCACTGTCCAGGATCCTCTGAGGTCCTTAGAAACTATGACACACTTGGGTTGAAAGGTCATGGCCTATGGCAGGTTGGATCTGGTACTTGGTCTTACTGTCAGGCTCTCTATAGTATAGCTTCTTGATTTGCCTTTATTCAGTTGTATAATTCATTATCCTTGGTCTGTAATAATCTGTAAGCAAATAGTTGGGGCTGGATAGTGAAAGGGTGGGATTATGTATGCTTAGATAGTTATGGGTAGAAATCATGACCATAGGATTTATTTACCTATGTGTGCAATAGTATCATGTTTAGGACATGCATACCATGCATTAGAAGCCATGTTTAAGTTCTTTGTTTCAGCATATCTATCATATTCATGTCACTTTTATAAGCCCTGCTCACAGTTAATAACTACAATGAAGTAATAAAACTGCCCTGACATTCTACTGCTGCATCTTCATAAGCATTACACGTAGAAAACATGCCTATAGATTTTACTTATTCATGTGTGCATTAGATATCTTGTTATTTAGGATTTCATATTTTGTTTCAAGTTATGTTCTATCTAACACCTAGTCAGTATGTATTAAATCTGGGAACCTCGCTAAAATCGTGTTAAATAGTTTAAACGTTTTCTGCAACGTATTATCCTTTATGTCTTTAACATCATAAAATATGCATCTCACTCTTTAAAACGAATAATCAGTATTACGAACGCCTAGACAAACTTTAGGTCTAATATTCATTAAAACCAAAATTGGTCGTTCTATGTCTGGCTTGAGTTAAAAGTAATCTTAAGAATTAATCAATCCTTAGAAATTTTCCGTTTGTCATTGTTTTCACTCCTGCTTTGCCTAACGACTAATGGATTTTTCAAACAATTATTCCTGCTACAAAATCATTCCGTTCGAATCCTTGCTTTGTTTTTAGAACTACTGGTTTTCTGAAATAGCTTAGTCATTCTCTTTTTCACTAAAGTTCTCTTTCTTAAACTACTGACTGCTACTCTGCTTCAGATTGCTTAATATTTTAAAGTCACTTCCCCTTTTGGATCACTCTGTTATTTTAAGATCACGCTTTACTGATTTCTCTGAAGCTCCCATTTACTTTTTACTAGGGACTTCACTAAACTGCTGTGCATTTTTAGTTCCTGCTCCAGTCTTTAAATCACTGAAATTTTTTAATCAATCATTCTCTTTTCAAAAACTATTCTGTCCTTTTAAATTCCCTGTTTTATTACTGAGTTTCAAGAAACCCCCCCCCCCCCCCCAAAATAAACTCCTGAAAACCTGCTGTTTTCCAAACTCGGAATCCCTGTTTTAAATCCTAATTTTGAGACCTTCTCTATGTTTAAGACGTGCTATTTACGTGCCTTACTTGCGGAGGGGTATTTGAGCCATATGTCTGTTATGTGTATCCCATATGTGTAAGTCATAATTGTTTTCTACTTGTCGTTTAGAATTTTATCCTTTAAACCTAACGGGTTAAACCTAGTACTCACCTTTTAGGATTTAGTAGTCCTAAACACCCCCAGGACTTATAGGATGGGACGGGTAATAGCACGCAATAAGCTTGCGTGACCAATATGCGCTTCTTTAAATAACCTCTACGGGGTGGGAAGGGTAGAATACGGATATGATGGCCGGTGCGCTAATACCATGTGTAGCCCCTCTTCGAGGAGTGATTACCGGGTATTGCATTGATGTGATTCGTATTGTTTTTAAACCTAGGACTATTCTTTTTCAAATGTTTTACTCTAATGTCTTCCCAAAGATTTTCGTACTTGTTTGAAATCCCCTCTTATATGAACCTTACTTGTTATTTGTTTACTGTCCAGATTCACAAAACTTCTTGGTTGGGACCCACAGTTGTGGATCTTGAGGGTGCCTAATACCTTCCCCTTAGGATAACTTCAAGTCCTTACCCCAATCTCTGGTAATGCAAACTAGTTCATGAGTTATCTACTCCAGGTGCCCTAACACACCACAAAATTATTAGGTGGCTACTCTTCCTTAAACCTCTTCCTTTAAGGAGTTGTCCAGAATGTCATGAACCCGATCTCTCCGCACCTGACCCGTGTGAGGAAAAAGGGGGGCGCGACAGAGACTTGATGACTAGATGACTATGTGGTGAGTGTGATTTGAGGGTGAGATGTGTTTATATTGCTTGATTGTGACAAAAAGGAATTGCCTAGATATGTAGCGAGAACTGTTGAGTGTTTGACTTCTGTCTGGAGATAATTTAGGATGCTTAATGGTTTGAGTTATGTATGAGCTTATGAAGGATTTAGTTGAACCCCAGTACAGTATTGTGGCAGTGATAGCATATGGGCATTGAGAATTACTATTTGTTTTGATCTATGGATTTGAGCCAAGTGGGGGAGTCTGCTAATGATTAGTTTGTTGCCCGATGATGTGCTGTATTGGTTTCAGTTGGAGTACACTGGTGCATCAGTTATGACCTGCAGAGGTAGAGTTAAGAAAGACTCGAGTAATAGAAAAATTCTGGATACAGGTTGTATTATACTCTATGGGGATATGAGTCTTATTGCATGATTGAGTTGTTATTTGTAGAAGAAGTAGTGTGCGTAAAGTGGAGGTTGCTTGGTTGCCTAAGGGTGTGGGTTACTCCCTTTGGGTGTTGGAGTGGTAATGGGGTACAGGTCGTTCGATTTGCTTGATCAGTTTAACTGAGATTTAGATTGGAAGGTGTCAAGGTTTGTGACATTTCTATATCGTTGCAGATTTTACATTGCGGTATCATGAAAGGGGAAGAATGGTTTAAATTCATAGGAAGTCCCTTTGGAGTAAGTATTGAGATGTAATACATTTAGGGTACCTAAGAGATGTTCAATGGCTTATGAGCCTCAGGGCGACGTGGTTCAGTGCTAGGGTCTTGTGTGGGGAGTCTAGGTTGAAAATTATGTGCATGATAAGGTTATTCGGCGATTTGATGGCTTTTGGAACAACTCTTAGCACGTTCGAGGATGAACGTTTGTTTAAGAGGGGGAGAAGTCGTTACATAGAATCTGCATTTATATTAATGTTATTGCCTCGTCGTAGCTTGGTTAAACCGTTCTTGATGTGTTAGACTTGGTAGGCTCGAAATCGAATAATTATAATGAGAATTTAGTCACTTAGTCTTTAAATATAGCCTTAGAGTTGGAAAAGTCAACTGAGAGTTGACCTATTGGTAAACGACCTCGGAATGTGGATTTTAAGGCTCGGATAGCTTCATTAGGTGATTTGGGACTTAGGAGTGTGTTCGGAATATTTTTGTGGGACCGGTGTGGAATTAGGCTTGAATTGGCGAAAGTGAGTTTTTGGTAAATTCTGGTCGGCAGTGGAATTTAGGCTATCAGGGTCGAAATGAAATTCCGACAGTTGGAACAGGTTCCTAATGTCATTTTGGATATGTCTGCAAAATTTCAGGTCAATCGGAGTTGTTTTGGATAGTTTCGCATCGTTGGTGGATTTTAGAATTTTCAAAGTTCATAGGTTTGAATTCGATGAGATTTTGGTGTTTTGATGTTAGTTTAGGTGTTCCGAGAGTGCAAATATGTTTGAGTGATCATTTATAATGTGTTGGTACGTTTGGTTGAGGTCCCGAGGGGCTCGGGATGGATTTCGAATGGTTAACGGGTATTTTTTGGCCTTAGAAAGTCTGTTGTTTTCTGGTGTTAACATAGTAGTGATATGTTCATCGCGATCGCATGGCAATAGCTGCGATCGTGTAAAGTAAAAATTGAGGCAGGTGAAGTTGATCTATGTGATTGCGTAAGTGTGTCTGCGATCGCGTGGATCTTCATGCGATCACGTAGAGTTATAGGCGCGTGGGGAGTGAGTTCATTTATTCTTCGCGATCGCGTGGGTAAGTTTGCGATTGCGTGGGTTGAGGTTCTTGTGATGACCCAAAAGGTCATCCTGTGTAATTTTAGCTAAATCTGTGTTCCGAGGCTGTGAAAACCTCCTTATATCTCACCTCAATTTGTGTGCACAGCCCAGGCGAATAGCCGGGGAGCCATTATGTGAAAAATTGATAAAAATGATATTTTTGTGTTGAAATTTGAATAAAGTTGACTTTGGTCAATATTTTTGGTAAACGGACCCGGACCCGTGATTTGACGGTCTCGGAGGGTCCGTAGGAAAATATGGGACTTGGGCGTGTGCCCGGAATCGAATTCCGAGGTGCCAAGTCTGAGAAATGATTTTTTGAAGAAAATTGTTTTCTGAAAAATATAAAGGTTTTTGAAAATGAGATTTGATGTGAAACCTGTGAAACCGGGCCCGTATTATGAATCCGGAGCCCGGAACAGGTTCCATATGTCTTATATGTGTTATCTATGAAATTTGGTGAGAAACAGACTTAGTTTGACGTAATTCGGATCAAAAATGAAAATTTTAAAGTTTATGAAGTTTTTGAGAATTTCTATAGATTTTGAGGTTTAATTCGACGTTTATGATGCTATTTTTGGTGGTTTAATTATTCGAATAAGTCAGTAGGATGTTTATGAGGTTGTGTGTGTATTTGGTTTTGAGCCCCGAGGGCTCGGGTGAGTTCCGGGTAGGTATCGAAGTGCAAAAGTGGTGAAAGATTTGGTGTTTTAATGCATTTTCTGGTGCCCAGGTATTTTACCTGCGAACACACAGGGTTATAGAGGTCTGGGGGTGGGGGTGGAAAATGATCTATGTGAACGCACCACATAGGATGCGAACACGGAGTGTACATTAGCCAAAGCCATGGTAACACACGAGGGGGGGGGGTGCGAACGCATAGGCCTAGAGGGGACCTGGGGGGCTGGGTAGTAAATACCATGTGCGAACGCGACCCCACAACCGCGAACACACTGCTCAGTAAATCCAAGCCTCCGCTAACACAGCCTGAGGCCCGCGAACGCGGAGAAGAAATCTGTCCAGTGATTTTTAAATACCCAAAACAGAATGTGTTACGGGATTTTACCAAAATTCACAAACCCACTTCTTCTCCAAACCCCATAGACGACCTGTGAAGAGTTACTTCACCATAACCTTTTAGGTAAGTGATTCTAACATTGTTTTCTTCCATTTTTAATCAATATCAATTAGATTCTAGGCCTAAAAATATGAAATCAAAGGTAGAAATTGGGGAATTGGGTACAGTTAGGGATTTTTGAATATTTGAGAATTGACCTCGTTTTGGGGTCGGATTTCAAAACAAATTGTATATTCGGGCTCGTGGGTGAATGGGTGATCGGGTTTTGGTCTGAACCTCGTGTTTCAACCAAGCCGGCCCGGGGTCAAATTTTGGAAGAATGTTGGGAAATCTATAATTAGGGTTTGGAATTGAGTTGTTGAATAATTATTGATATTATTGAGTCGATTATGTCTAGATACGATTGTTTTGGAGTCGGATTCTAGAGGAATAGCGGTGGTAGAGGCTTGATTTGTATTCTTGGAGTCGAGGTAAGTGTTTGGCGTAATCTTAGCTTGAGGGAATAGGTGTTGAGTCATATTTGCTACGTGTTATTATCATGTTCAATGTACAGGTGAGGTAACGAGTACCTATACCTTGTTTTCCAGCATGCCCGTGAGTCATATCTTATAGTATATGTGTTTTTCTTTGATATCCATTGTGTTATGAAGTAGATTTCATTTTGGAGATTATTCAATTGTTGGAAATACTTGGTTGTGAACACTGTTGATTATTTGTTCGGTTGAGGATTATTTGGTTATGTTGTACGTTTAGTGAGATTGGTTATGGCTGTGTCCCTTGCCGGGACGGTGATATTTCTGTTATTGTTCCCTTGCCGGGATGTTGTAAAATTATGGTCTGTGTTGTGGCTCTTCCTTGCCAAATTGTGTTCTGACCATTGTTTGGGTGAGGAAGAGTGTAAAGCACGAAGAGTGATGCCGTGTATTTACTTATTGCATTGTGAGGATGAGAGTGTAAAGCACGAAGGGTGATGTCGTTCCATGATTTTATATTTAAAAGCACGAAGGTTAATGTCGTGTCGATTTTGTGATTTTAAAAGCACGAAGGGTGATGCCATGCCATGCCATGAGAGATAATGCACGAAGGATAATGTCGTGCCATGATATTTTGAGGTAAAAGCATGAAGGGTGATGTCGTGCACTTGTTTTGGTGAGAATGAGAGTAAAGCACGAAGGGTGATGTCGTGCACTTGTTTGTTCTCTGTTGTTATTTTGGTACTAGATGGTCGTCATGTTCTGTTACTCAATAAGTGTTTTCCACCTCAGCATGTTTTCCCCGTATTTGTACTTAACTGTTTACTTCCTGCCGTTATTTCTATTATATATTATTGAATTGCACAAGTGTTTATTATTTGTCGTGTCCTAGCCTCGTCAATACTTCACCGAGGTTAGGCTCAGCACTTACTCAGTACATGGGGTCGGTTGTATTGATGCTACACCTACACTTCTTTTATGTTGTGCAGATTACGGAGACGGACCTAGTGGACATTGATCGAGGGTGTATCCTTCAGTCCACGGCGACACCGAGGTAGTCCTGCAGGCGTCCGCAGGCCTTGGCGTCACCATCTATTTCTTTCCTTATGTCTTATCTTGTATTTCTAGACAACTACACTTGTTTATTTCAGACACAAGTTTTTAGTAAATCTTAAGACTGTCCGTGAAATTGTGGCACCAGTTCTGGGGCTATGTTTAAGGAAATTTAGTAAGATGTATTACTTAAGTTGTTGAATTTCTTATCTTCCGCATTCTTATTTCTATTTGTTCGTGTATATCACTTTTTTAAATGCTAAATAACAAAGGAATAAATAAGAATAACCAGTAACTTTGGCTTGTCTAGCGGGTTCATTGTTAGATGCCATCACGACCCGAAGGTGGGATTTCGGGTCGTGACAAGTTGGTATCAGAGCACTAGGTTTCTTAGGTTTCACAATTCACGGACAAAATTGTAGAGTCTGAGGGATCGGTACGGAGACGTCTGTACTTATCCCCCAAAGGCTGCAAGGTTAGGAATAACTTCACATTTCTTCTTCTCTGTCGTGCGGTTTGAATTCTAAATGCTAACTGATTTTCTATTCTATTCTCTCGCAGATGGCGAGAATGCGTGCTTCCTCATCTACCGATCAGCAGCCCGATCCTCCTATTGCAGCTCCTACGAGGGGCCGAGGATGAGGCCGAGGTAGTGCTAGAGGCCAAGGCAGAGCCAGGGCTCAGCCTAGAGCAGCAGCACCAGTAGAGGACCCACAGGTAGACTTTGCGGTGAGATTCCTGCTCATGCAGTTCCAGTCGGACCAGCTCAGGTCCCAGAGGGGTTCATTGCAACCCCGGTTCTTCAGGACACTCTGGTCCGTTTAGTTGGGCCTTATGGAGAGTGTGGCTCAGGCCGGTCTTCTTCCTACTGCACCAGCCGTCTCTCAGGCTGGGGGAGGGACCCAGACTTCTGCTACCCGCACATCAGAGCAGCTAGCTCCTTAGTTCCAGACTCCAGCACCTCATGCAGCTGGAGCAGCTCAGCCGAGTTTTGTGGCACAGACAGTTGATGGGGCAGCCATGTATGCCGATGCTTTGTGGAGATTGGACCAGTTCGCCAAGCTATTTTCTATTACATTTACTGGTGCACCATCAGAGGATCCCCATGATTTCCTGGATAGTTGCTACGAGGTTCTTCAGAACATGGGCGTCGTGGAGTCCAATGGAGTTGATTTTGCTACATTCCGTCTTTCTGGTACCGCCAAAACTTGGTGGAGGGACTATTGTTTGACCAGAACAGTTGGGTCTTTGCCTTTGACTTGGGCTCAGTTCTCCGAGTTATTCTTGGACAAGTTTCTACCAGTTACTCAGAGAGAGGGTCCTCGGAGGGAGTTTGAGCGCCTTCAGCAGGGATCTATGACAGTTACACAGTATGAGACTAGGTTCATTACTTTGGCCCGACATGCTATCATGATACTCCCCACTGGCCAGAGAGAAAGGTATTGATATTTCATTCCAGGAGGCGGCCAATGTGGCTAGGCGTATTGAGATGGTCTTATCACAGGGCATTGTTCAGGGGTCTGACAAGAGACCTCGCCATTCCGATCGATTCAGTGGTGCCTCATCTGGAGGCATGGATTCCTTTGGAAGAGGTCATCCTCCTAGGCCATTCCAGTCAGCACTTCAGGTATCCCGCAGTGCACCATCAGCTCCTATCAGTGCACCGTCGCTTCAGATCTTCCAGGGTGGGTATTCTGGTCGACAGGGACAGCTTCAGGGCCAGCAACCTCAGCAGCACAGGGCTTGTTACTCTTGTGGTGATTCAGGGCACATTGCTAGGTATTTCCCCGAGCTTCTAGTAGTTCTCAGCATCCGGATTCCCGTGATATGATTCCTGCACCAGGTGCACCCCCACCCCCTCAGCCAGCTAGGGGTGGAGGTCGAGGTGCCAGAGGTGGAGGTCAGACTCATAGAGGTGGACGACAGGCCCCGAGAGGTAGAGGTCAGCCCGCAGTAGGTCAACCCAGAGATGTTCAGGTTGGAGGGGCTTCGCCCAGATGCTATGTTATTCCTGCCAGGCCTGAGACTGAGGCCTCTGATGTAGTCATTACAGGTATAGTTTCAGTTTGCAGTAGAGATGCTTCAGTTTTATTTGATCTGGGGTCTACATTCTCCAATGTGTCTTCATATTTTTCCCCTTATCTGAGCAAGCCCCGTGATTCCCTGACTACTTCTGTATATGTGTCTACCCTGGTGGGTGAGTCTATTGTGTTAGATCGAGTCTACCATTCATGCTTAGTGGTTATTGGTGGTCTGGAGACTCATGTATATCTTTTGCTTCTTGATATGGTTGACTTTGATGTTATTTTGGGGATGGATTGGTTATCTCCCTACCATGCTATTCTGGACTGTCATGTCAAGACAGTGACCTTGGCCTTGCCAGGGGTACCTCGTTTGGAGTGGAGAAGGACTCTCTAGTCATTCTTCTGGTAGATTTATTTCATATATGAAGGCTTGGCGCATGGTCGAGAAGGGTTGTTTGGCATATTTGGCCCATGTTCGTGATTCTAGTGCTGAGGTTCCTTCTATGGAGTCTGTTCTCATGGTCAGTAAGTTTCCAGAGGTATTCCTTGCTGACCTGCCGGGTATGCCACCCGACATGGATATTGACTTTTGTATTGAGGTGGCTCCAGGAACTCAGCCCATTTCTACCTCGTCGCATCGTATGGCCCCGCTAGTCAATACACATCAGTTGCAGGATTTGTTGGATAAAGGCTTCATCAGGCCTAGTGTTTCTCCTTGGGGTGCCCCAGTGTTGTTTGTCAAGAAGAAAGATGGCTCAATGAAGATGTGTATTGACTACCGGAAGTTAGACAAGGTTACTATTAAGAATAATTATCCTTTGCCGAGGATTGATGATTTATTTAACCATCTTCATAGTGCTACAGTGTTTTCCAAGATTGACTTGAGATCTGGTTACCATCAGCTGAGGATTAGGGCGTCTGATGTCCCTAAGACAGATTTTCGCACTCGGTATGGGCATTATGAGTTCTTGGTGATGTTATTTGGATTGACAAATGCCCCCGCTGCTTTTATGGAGTTGATGAACCGAATGTTCAGGCCCTATTTGAACTCATTTGTCATTGTTTTCATTGATGATATTTTATTTACTCCCGTAGCCGTGGGGAGCATGAGCAGCACCTTTGAGTCGTCCTCCAGACTCTGAAGGATAGTCAGTTGTATGCTAAATTTTCCAAGTGTGAGTTCTAGTTGATTTCAGTTGCATTTATAGGACATGTGGTATCATCAAAGGGTATTCAGGTGGATCCCAAGAAGATTTCAGTAGTCAGAGATTGGCCTAGACCCACTTCAGCTACAGATATTCGGAGTTTCTTGGGCTTAGCAGGTTATTATCACCGGTTTGTGGAGGGATTTTCATCCATTGCAGCCCCGATGACCAGATTGACTCAGAAGGGTGCCCAATTCAGGTGGTCCGATGAGTGTGAGGCGGGCTTTCAAAAGCTCAAGACAGCCTTGACCACGCACCGGTGTTAGTTTTACCCACAGGTTCAGGACCATATACCGTGAATTGTGATGCTTCACGGGTGGGACTTAGTGCAGTGTTGATGCAGGGTGGCAAGGTTATAGCCTATGCTTCTCGTCAGTTGAAGGTTCATGAGAAGAACTATCCAGTTCATGATTTAGAGTTAGCAGCTATTGTTCATGCATTAAAGATTTGGAGGCACTATCTTTATGGGGTGCCATGTGAGGTGTTCACGGATCATAAGAGTTTGCAGTATCTGTTCAAGCAGAAAGAGTTGAACATGAGGCAGAGGAGATGGTTAGAGCTATTGAAGGATTATGACGTTACCATCTTATATCATCCGGAGAGGGCCAGTGTGGTGGCCGATGCCTTGAGCCGGAAGTCAGCCAGTATGGGTAGTCCTTCTTATTTATCAGTCGGAGAGTGACCACTTTCTTTAGATGTTCAGGCTTTGGCCAACCGGTTCATGAGATTGGAGGTTTCTGAGACTGGCAGTGTTTTGGCCCATACTGTAGCCCGTTCTTCATTATATGATCATATCCGGGCCAGGCAGTATGATGGTCGTCATTTATGTGTTCTTAGAGATACGGTCTAGCACGGAAGTGCCAAGCAGGTCACAATTGGTGATGAGGGAGTCTTAAGGATGTAGGGTTGGATTTGTCTACCTGATGTTGATGGCATTCGGGAGTTAATATTGCAGGAGACCCATAGTTCCCGGTATTCCATTCATCCGGGCGCCGCAAAGATGTACCAGGACTTGCGGCAGCATTATTGGTGGTGGAGGATGAAGAAGGATATTGTAGTATATGTAGCTCGGTGCTTGAACTGTCAGTAGGTTAAGTACGAGCACCAGAGACCTGGTGGTTTGATGCAGCAGATTCAGCTTCCCTAGTGGAAGTGGGAGCGTATCACCATGGATTTTGTAGTTGGAATCCCATGGACTTAGAGGATGTTTGATACGGTGTGGGTCATTGTGGATAGGCTGACCAAGTCAGCACACTTCATTCCTGTATCAGTTACGTATTCTTCAGAGAAGTTGGCAAAAATCTACATCAGGGAGATTGTTCGTTTGCATGGTGTGCCCGTGTCTGTTATTTCTGTCCGAGGTACTTAGTTTACCTCCTATTTCTGGAGAGTATTTCAGTGTGAGTTGGGCACACGGGTTGATTAGAGCACAACATTTCATCCTCAGACGGACGGACAGTCCGAGCGTACTATTCAGATTTTGGAGGATATGTTGCGAGCATGTGTCATTGATTTTGGAGGTTCATGGGACCAATTCTTGCCATTAGCTGAGTTTGCCTACAACAACAGCTATCAGTCGAGCATTCAGATGGCTCCATATGAGGCGTCGTATGGTAGGCGGTGTCGGTCGCTAGTTGGGTGGTTCGAGTCGGGAGAGGCTAGATTATTGGGTTCAGAGTTAGTCCAGGATGCCTTGGATAAGTGAAGATTATTTAGGATAGACTTCGTACAGCTCAGTCCAGGCAGAAGAGTTATGCGGATCGCAGAGATTGTGATTTGGAATTTATGATTGGGGACCGGGTATTTCTTCGGGTGTCGCCCATGAAGGGCGTGATGAGGTTCGGAAAGAAGCGAAAGTTGAGCCCTAGGTTCATTGGTCCATTTGAGATTCTGGACAAGGTGGGACAGGTCGCCTACAGACTTGCTCTGTCACCTAGTCTATCAACCGTACACCCGGTGTTTCAAGTATCTATGCTTCAGAGGTATATTGCTGATCCCTCTCATGTACTTGACTTCAGCGGCATCCAGTTGGACAAGGATTTGACTTATGAGGAGGAGCCGTTAGCAATCTTAGCTCGGCAGGTTCGTTAATTGAGATCGAAGATTTATCCTTCGATTCGTGTTCAGTGGAGAGGTAAGCCTGTTGAGGCAGCTACCTGGGAGTCCGAGTCTGATATGCGGAGCCGATATCCCCATCTTTTCCCCGATTCAGGTACCTTTCTATGTTCGTTCGAGGATGAACGATTATCTTAGAGGTGGAGATTGTGATGACCCAAGAGGTCATCCCGAGTAATTTTAGCTAAATCTATGTTCCGAGGCTGTAAAAACCACCTTATATCTCACCTCGATTTGCGTGCACAGCCCGAGCATATAGCCGGGAAGCCGTTATGTGGAAAATTGATAAAAATGATATTTTTGTGTTGAAATTTGAATAAAGTTGACTTTGGTCAATAGTTTTGGTAAACGGACTTGGAACCGTAATTTGACGGTCCCTGAGGGTCCGTAGGAAAATATGGGACTTGGTCGTGTGCCCGGAATCGAATTCCGAGGTGCCAAGTCCGAGAAATGAATTTTTGAAGAAAATTGTTTTCTGAAAAAATATAAAGGTTTTTGAAATAAGATTTGATGTGAAATCGGGCTCGTATTATGGTTCCGGAGCCCGGAACAGGTTCAATATGTCTTATATGTGTTATCGGTGGAATTTGGTGAGAAACGGACTTAGTTTGACGTAATTCGGATAAAAAATGGAAGTTTGTGAAGTTTTTGAGAATTCCTATAGATTTTGAGGTTTAATTCGATGTTTATGATGATATTTTGGTGGTTTAATTATTTGAATAAGTCTGTAGGATGTTTATGAGGTTGTGTATGTATTTGGTTTTGAGCCCCGAGGGCTCGGGTGAGTTCCGGGTAGGTGTTAGAGTGCAAAAGTGGTGAAAGATCTGGTGCTTTAATGCATTTTCTGGTTTCCAGGTATTTTACCCTATGCCAACGCACCCAAGGGGGTGCGAACGCACAGATTTATAGAGGTCTGGGGTTCGGGGTAGAAAATGAGCTATGTGAACGCACCACATAGGATGCGAACGCGAAGTGTGCATTAGCCAAAGCCATGCGAACGCACAGGGGGGGGGTGCGAACACATAGGTCTAGAGGGGACCTGGGGGGCTGGGTAGTAAATACCCTGTGCGAACGTGGCCCCACAACCGCTAACGCACTGCTCAGTAAATCCAAGCCTCCGCGAACGCGGAGAAGAAATCCGTCCAGTGATTTTTAAATACCCAAAACAGAATGTATTACGGGATTTTACCAAAATTCACAAACCCTCTTTCTCTCCAAACCCCATAGACAACCTTTGAAGAGTTCCTTCACCATAACCTCTTAGGTAAGTGATTCTAACATTGTTTTCTTCCATTTTTCATCAATATTTATTAGATTCTAGGCCTAAAAATATGAAATCAAAGGTAGAAATTGGGGAATTGGGTAGAGTTAGGGATTTTTGAATATTTGAGAATTTGACCACGTTTTTGGATCGGATGTCAAAACAAATTGTATATTCGGGCTCGTGGGTGAATGGGTGATCGGATTTTGGTCTGAACCTCGTGTTTCGACCAAGCAGGCCCGGGGTCGAATTTTGGAAATTTTTGAAGAATGTTGAGAAATCTATAATTAGGCTTTGGATTTGAGTTGTTGAATAATTATTGATATTATTGAGTCGATTATGTGTAGATACGATTGTTTCGGAGTCGGATTCGAGAGGAAAAGCGGTGGTAGAGGCTTGATTTCCATTCTTGGAGCCGAGGCAAGTGTTTGGCCTAATCTTAGCTTGAGGGAATAGGTGTTGAGTCATATGTGCTACGTGTTATTGTCATGTTCAATGTATATTTGAGGTGACGAGTACCTATACCTTGTTGTCCAGTATGCCCGTGAGTCATATCTTATAGTATATGTGTTTTTCTTTGATATCCACTGTGTTACGAAGTAGATTTCATTTTGGAGATTATTCAATTGTTGGAAATACTTGGTTGTAAACATTGTCGATTAGTTGTTCGATTGAGGATTATTTGGTTATGTTGTATGTTCAGTGACATTGGTTATAGATATGTCCCTTGCCGGGACAGTGATATTTCTGTTATTTTTCCCTTGCCGGGATGTTATAAAATTATGGTCTGTGTTGTGGTTCTTCCTTGCCAAATTGTTTTCTGGTCATTGTTTGGGTGAGGAAGAGTGTAAAGCACGAAGGGTGATGCCATGTATTTACTTATTGCATTGTAAGGATGAGAGTGTAAAGCATGAAGGGTGATGTCGTGCCATGATTTTATATTTAAAAGCACGAAGGTTAATGTCGTGCTGATATTGTGATTTTAAAAGCACGAAGGGTGATGCCTTGCCATGATATGTGAGATAATGCACGAAGGATAATGACGCGCCATGATATTGTGAGGTAAAAGCACGAAGGGTGATGTCGTGCACTTGTTTTGGTGAGAGTGAGAGTAAAGCACGAAGGGTGATGTTGTGCACTTGTTTTGGTGAGAATGAGAGTAAAGCACGAAGGGTGATGCCGTGCACTTGTTTTGGTGAGAATGAGAGTAAAGCACGAAGGGTGATGTCGTGCACTTGTTTGTTCTCTGTTGTTATTTTCTGATAAACTGTGAACATGCCTAAATTTTGTACGCTGATGATTTAGTTATTGAGGTTTAGTCCGTCACTACCTCTCAGCCCATAGTTTGGGTTCGTTACTTCTGAGTTGGTGTACTCACGTTACCCCTTGCACCTTGTAAGCAGATCCAGGTACACCGAGACCCGGTAGTGGATATTGAGAAGCTGTCAGGGTTTCATTGGAGTTGTCGAGGTGACAGCTGGCGATCGCGACCTCGTATTCTCTTCCTTATTCCACCCGTTGCACTTATTTTGAGATTATGTTGTCCATTTCTTCATTTCTTTATTTTATAATATAGTAGCTCATGACTGAGTGACACCGGATCCGGGGTTGGAAATTTTAATTTTGCTTCAAATATTGTTTTTAAACTTCAGACTCTTAGTATTATCAATAAATTCGTTTAAAAATTGCATTTTTAATGGAAATTGAATTTAGCTTAGAAACAAAGGGGCGGCTTGCCTGGTTCCACGACAGGTGCCATCACGACCCCGAAATCGGGTCGTGACAACGATCCACACAGCTAACAACAATAATAACGGTACCAGTAAGTATCAAGACTAACCTCGGTGAAGTAGTGACGAGGACTAGCCAAGACACCACTGGTCTAATAAGTAAAAAGACATAAATGTACCAATGACCGAAACATAATATCTATCTAAAGATTTACGATCTCGGTCCGTAGTCCCAATTTATATATGCAATGCAACCACTTAGGAAAACAACCAGAATGCGACAGAAACAACATACATTGCCACAACAGGCGCAAAAGCAAACAAGACCGAATACAAAGTGTGAGCAAATCAATACAAAGAATTAAATCAAAAAAATGGTAAAAACTCACTCATAAGAAGTAGCCACTGAAAGGAATGCCAAGCACAAAGAGAAGCAGCATAACGAGGGGTAAACAAGGCAACTATAGCAACAATTCTATATATTCAAGTTCGCAACCAAGAAACCAAATCATCCCAGCAAGGGAATCAGCTATAACCAATCTCACTTAGACAATTAGTTTCACTGAATAAACTCAGCTTGAACAAATGCTAAGTGAATAGGCAGCATCAAAGAGATATCATCAACATGAGCGGTCATCAATTAAACCTAAGTAGTACTTAAGGGAAAATCATTGAAATCACAATGTACAACTCACGGGCATGCTTGACACCAACGTATAGATATTCCAATAACTGTTAGAAAATTATAGGGCGAGATTTTACTAGTTTTAGTCACATAGCTGGTGTATGAAGAAAGATGTAGTATAACGGTAGGAAAGGCAAAGTCTTCATTTAAGTCTATTAAGATCAAATAAGGAACAAGGAATGCTAGGCAAGTAACTTCGAATTTGAGCAGGAAAAGATGAAACTAGAAATCAGGAATTCAGATAGAACAATTTCAATTCATACACGGGGAACATAAGGACCTAAAAATCCTAAAAGGGAAATCTATTTGCAAATAAGTTTGAGTACGCACTCGTCACCTCGTGTACGCGGGCTACAATCAACATAGAAGACTCAATCCTAAGGGGTAGTTCCCCCACACAAGGTTAGGCAAGATACTTACCTCCAAGACGACAACCCGGTACTCAAAAATAGACTTCTCGGGCGGGAAGGCCTCCGGACGGCTCAAAATAAACTAAAACAACTTCAAATTACATATAAAACGTATAAAGAACTATTCTAAATAATAAAGTCTCAATCTTTACAATACTATAAAAATCGACCCCCGGGCCCGCACCTCGGAACCTGACAAATTTACAATTTCCGATTACCCATACCGATACGAGTTCACCCATACTAAATTATTCAATTCTGATACTATTTGGTCTTTCAAATCATGATTTTTCATTTTAGAAATTTTCTTTCAAAACCCACAATTCCCTCAACCCAAAACACAAATTAAATGATAAAAACAAGAACTAATTCATGAAAGATAATTAATTATAGTGGAACAACACTTACCCATTCGATTTGTGTGAAAACCCCTCAAAGAATCGCCCAAAACCGAGCTCTAGAAGTCAAAATATGTCAAAAATGGTTAAACCCCCGATTTTGAGAACTTATATTCTGCCCAGGTATTTGAGCATTGCGATCGCGGACACAAGGATGAGATTGCATAGAAGAAATGCTGCTGGCCAAAAGAGTACTATGCGATCACGAAGAGACAGATACGATCGCATTGAATAAAATGTGGCTACTGCCCAAGTGCTATTCGAATGCGAACGCGAACACAAACGCGAAGGGTAACACCGGTAGAGCTTTGCGATCGCGGACCAGGTAGTGCGATCGCGATGAAGGAAAAATGGGCAGATTAAAGCAACACTATGTGATCGCGACTACTCATATGCGATCACAATGAAGGAAACCAGAAGTCAGATTTTCAGCAGTTCAAACATAGAGAAAAATGACTCGAAACCCACCCGAAATACACCCGAGGCCCCCAGAACCCCATCTAAATGCACGAACAAGTCTTATAACCTAACACGGACTAGCTCGAGGTTTCAAACCACAATAAACAACACTAAAACGATGAATTAAACCAAAAATCAATGAAATTCCTCAAAACTTCTTAAACTTTCAAATTTTGCATTTAAGGTCCGAATTACGTCAAACGGATTCCGTTTCTTACCAAACTTCAAAGACAACACATATAAATCATATTGAACTTGCACCGGGCTCCGAAACCATAATACGGGCCGATACCACAGGTTTCACATAGAATTTCATTTTCAAAAACTTTTATATTTTTCAGAAAACAATTTTCTTTAAAAATTCATTTCTCGGACTTTGGGACCTCCAAATTCGATTTTGGGCACACGCCCAAGTCCCATTTTTTCCTACAAACCCTCCGGAACCGTTAAATCATGAGTCCGAGTCCATTTACCAAAAAATGTTGACCGAAGTCAACTTTATTCAAATTTCGAATACAAAATTATTATTTTTATCAGTTTTTCAAATAAAGGCTTCCCGTCTACACGCCTGGGCTGTGCACGCAAATCGAGGTGAGATAGAAGGAGATTTTCACGGCCTCGGAACACAGAATTAGATAGAAATATACGGGATGACCTTTTGGGTCATCACAATCTCCCCCTCTTAAACAAATGTTTGTCCTCGAACATGCCAAGACTCACTTGAACTCATCCAATCACTGATTGCGCACATCTAACACACACCAGCGGGTGATTCCACATCACCCCAACCTACATAAGCCTGATGACACCATCACAATTTCAATATAGCCTTCTCATCACCATCGATAAGCCTCATACCTCAATTCCTCACCTTCTACTCATTTCTAGAAGACCATATTCTAAATGCATATACGGCATTAGTCTCAACCAGTTGCATCAACTCAGGTCGACGCCCATAAGGCACGACCACACAGCATAACACATCACACATAGGCTCAATAGCACTTTTGATCACAATAATTGCCCGAAATCAACTCAACATTAGCAATTAGTCCCACATATGGAAGAACTATGTTTCCAAACCCCGTAATACTGATAATGATGAAATGAACACGAAAACTTGATTATAATACACCCGAATCACCAAGCCACAACTAACACCACCGGGCACACATCTGACAAACTAAACTAAGGAAAACACATAACGAAATGGCTGATATGAAAATAGAAGCATATAAAGAAACAATCAAACAAGCCCATAGGCATAACTCTCTATCAATACTGACTTAAAAGAGCAATATAACAAGGAAGAAGCAAGGCATATGAACAAATCAAAAGGATCCCATTCTGATATAACTTCCACTGCGGTATTCAGTCCGGTCCAAACATATCAAATCACAAAGAATCACGAGGGTCTCGACCTCAACTCTTGTCACATGCCGAATATATATCATACCAATAGAAATCTTCCACTACTTTATCTCAGCTGATAAAATCATAACGCTAGCTGATATCACGTCTCGATGGAGTATCAAATCACAACTCGTAAAGAAATTATTCAGGAAAATCACATAAAGCTTACCACGAAAAACAACAAGGACTCACTTCCAGTTTCACCACTATCAAGAATGAAATAAACAACGATAGATACGGGCTACTACTCATAGAATCTTCCAACAGGAGCAAACAAAAAATAGAGTGCAAAACACGGAACTCACTCATAAATGAAACAACAAATATATGGGACTCGTCCTGACCAACAGAACTATAAAATACAATTGGTGACCCTCTGTAACACATCAAAACATACATGTGTGATAACACCTGGCACAACGGCCTCCAGCCTACTATATGAAACACATCAATGGGTCGGGCCTCCCCCTCTTGGACGCCCTCTACCCACCTGAATACCCTGCTATAACACTCCCACCTGAATCTGGAACAATCTCTCACCCTGTGGCTAACATCTCCACACTGAAAACAAACTCTCTGCTGATGTGGTTGTGGAAAACATACAATACGGATCCTCTGAGACCTATGAGTACCTGAAAAGCCCCCATGCGAAGCTGGTAATGCAAACTAAACTGGTTGACCCAAAATCCTCTACCATGACGTACCTTGGTTCCATAATAAGGAACATCAGATTACTCCATTTTACGAGGCCTCCTCGCCTCCCAAAAATCTCTCTCCTGATCTCGTCTGACCTCGCTCCGGTCCCACATGCTCCTTAAGCAGCAAGCAATCCCCACTACCTACTAAAATGAGGCACCCTACTCTAACTCTTGAGTCTCGCTGAACCGAATATCATGTCTGAATCTCTCAGTGACTCTACAGACTCATCTCCAAACTGAAGCAACCAAATAAGGTGTATATCTGGCCTACTCACTGAATCTAAAGGCATACTCCAATAGTGACATGACGCCCTGACGGAACTGCTCAAACTCTGTGCCCCGAACATTCCAAGGAACTCAGGTGCAACCTTCCTCAAAACATCTCCGAAAACTGAATCCATGCTAGTGAAGCTAACTCGGCCAGGTTACCCCAACTCATATGCCGCCACCACTGATCAACCCACTACTCTGAACCTGAGACGTGACAAAAACAATCCCGCTCATCTACACAACACCCGAAATACGAAGAATATAGTGACACTTCCCCAGGAAACCCGGGGCACCATCTGCCGCCAATCCACTAAAAGATAGAAGGGTGGTACTTCCTGTACCTCTCAAGTCCAAGGTATTCTTCCTCTGATGCTACTGCCCTAACCACAGGCTAAACTAAAACCACATGTCATGCTGCCATGACAACTAGAACCTGACAATATGATCTCACTGCTCTGAAGTGTAGACGGTGGGGGTCTGAACTCCTCCCCCGATCTGTGTAATAGCCGGTGAACTAGAATCAATCTCGCCTGAGTCAATGTACCAATTATTCTCAAAACTATGCCCAGGCCTCCTGAAGCCCGGGGTAGCAACAGGCACCCCAGTACCTGTCCCCCAACTAGAACTTCTGGCGACTCCTCAAAGGCTGCTCTGGTAGGCATCTTAACTGTGGCATGTGCTCCTTGTCGGCCTCTGTCTCTAACCCTTGCAATGTTTGCTTCAGTCCCAATTTAAATATGCAATGAAGTACAGGGGAAAGCTCCAGGATCTCGATCCGTAGTCCAAATTTAAGTATGCAATGCAGTACACGGGGAAAGCTTCCGGATCTCGGTCTGTAGTCCCAATTTTAATATGCAATGCAGCCACTGAGGAAAACAACCAGAATGCGATAGAAACAACATACATTGCCACTACAGACGCAAAAGCAAACAAGACCAGATACAAAGTGCGATGAGCAAATCAATACAAAGAATTAAATCACAAAAATGGTAAAAACTCACTCATAAGAAGTAGCCACTGAAAGGAATGCCAAGCACAAAGAGAAGCAGCATAACGAGGGGAAAACAAGGCAAATATAGCAAAATTCTATATATTCAAGTTCGCAACCAAGAAACCAAATCATCGCGGCAAGGGAATCATCCATAACCAATCTCACTTAGACAATTAGCTTCACCGAATAAACTCATCTTGAACAAATGCTCAGTGAATAGGCAACATCAAAGAGATATCATCAACATGGGCGCTCATCAATTAAACCTAAGTAGTACTTAAGGGAAAATCATTTAAATCACAATGTACGACTCACGTTCATGCTTGACACCAACGTATAGATATTCCAATTACTGCTAGACAATTATAAGGTGAGATTATACTAGTTTTAGTCACATAGGCAGTGTATGAAGAAAGATGTAGTATAACGGTAGGAAAGGCAAAGTTTTCATTTAAGTCAATTAAGATCAAATAAGGAACAAGGAATTCTAGGCAAGTAACTTCGAATTTGAGCAATAAGAGATGAAACTAGAAATCAAGAATTCAGATATAACAATTTCAATTCATAAACGGGGAACATAAGGACCTAAAAATCCTAAAAGGGCAATCTATTTGCAAATAAATCTGAGTACGCACTCGTCACCTCGCGTACATAGGCTACAATCAACATAGAAGACTCAATCCTAAGGAGTAGTTCCCCCACACAAGGTTAGGCAAGATACTTACCTCAAAGACGACAACCCGATACTCAAAACTAGACTTCTCGGGCGGGAAGGCCTCCGGACGGCTCAAAATCAACTAAAACAACTTCAAATTACATATAAAATATATAAGGAACTATCCTGAATAATAAAGTCTCAATCTTTACAATATTATAAAAATCGACCCAAAAGTCGACCCCCGAGCCCGCACCTTGAAACACGACAAATTGTACAATTTTCGATTACCCATACCGATACGAGTTCACCCATACTAAATTTATCCAATTCCTATAACATTTAGTCTTTTAAATCATGATTTTTAACTATAGAAATTTTCTTTCAAACCCACAATTCCCTCAACCCAAAACACAAATTAAATGATAAAAATAAGAACTCATTCATGAAATATAATTAATTATAGTGGAAGAACACTTACCTATTTGATTTGTGTGAAAACCCCTCAAAGAATCACCCAAAAGCGAGTTCTAGAAGTCAAAATATGTCAAAAATGGTTAAACCCCCAATTTTGAGAACTTATATTCTGCCGAGGTATTTGAGCATTGCGATCGCGGACACAAGGATGCGATCGCATAGAAGAAAATGCTTCTGGCCAAAAGAGTACTATGAAATCGCAAAGAGACAGATGCGATCGCATTGAATAAAATGTGGCTACTGCCCAAGTGCTATGCTAACGCAGCAGCCCATATGCGATCGCGAAGAAGATTGCCCCCAGCCCCATTCCCTATTGTGCGATCGCGAATGACAGGAAGCTAACGCGGAGGGTAACACTGGTAGAGCTTTGCGATAGCGAACCAGGTAGTTCGATCACGATGAAGGAAGAATGGGCGGATTAAGGCAACACTATGCGATCGCGACTACTCCTATGCGATCGCATAGAAGGAAACCAGAAGTCAAATTTTCAGCAGTTCAAACATAGAGAAAAATGACCCGAAATCCATCCGAAATACACTCGAGGCCCCCGGGACCCCATCTTAATGCACGAACAAGTCTTATAACCTTACACGGACTCGCTCGAGGTTTCAAACCACATAAAACAACACTAAAATGATGAATTAAATCAAAAATCAATGATATTACTCAAAACTTCTTAAGCTTTCAAATTTTGCATTTAAGGTCCGAATTACGTCAAACGGATTCCGTTTCTTACCAAACTTCACAGACAACACATATAAATCATATCCAACCTACACCAGGCTCTGTAACCATTATACAGGCCCGATACCACTGGTTTCGCATAGAATTTCATTTTCAAAACTTTATATTTTTCAGAAAACAATTTTCTTTAAAAATTTATTTCTCGGACTTGGGACCTTAGAATTCGATTCCGGGAACATGCCCAAGCTCCATATTTTCCTATGGAACCTACGGGACCGTTAAATCACGGGTCCCGGTCCATTTACCAAAAATATTGACCGAAGTCAACTTTATTTAAATTTCTTATACAAAATTATTTTTTTATTAGTTTTTCACATAAAGGCTTCCCGGCTACACGCCTGTGCTGTGCACGCAAATTGAGGTGAGATAGAAGGAGCTTTTCACGACCTTGAAACACAGAATTAGCTAGAAATATACGGGATATCCTTTTGGGTCATCACAAGGTTATGCGTTGAATATTGGAAAAAAAAGTTGATATGGAGGTAGGGAAGTTGAGCCATTTGAAAAGTCATGACTGTCATGTTTTCATGGAGACCTTAGTGCCTATTGCATTTTGTGGTTTGCGTGAAAGAATCTGGAAACCCATCACAGAGATCAGTTTGTTTTTCAAAGACTTGTGTTCTACCACATTAAGGGAAGAAAACCTATTACGGATGGATCAGAACATTCGTGTAACTTCTAGTAAGATGGAAAAGATATTTCCATGTGGTTTTTGTTGATGTGATGGAATTCCTTCCAATCCACCTTGTACACGAGGCACGACTTGGAGGGCTTGTTCAATGCAGATGGATGTATCCCTTTGAGAGGTAATATTGTAAGTTTGATGTAATTTTCTATTTTATTTGAATGTTCTTGGCTAACATGACATTATGTAGGAAAATTGGCAAATGCAAAAAATTTGTTAAGCAGAGGAATAGGATCGAAGGATCTATATGAGAAGCTTATCTTGCAAAGCAAACTGCTCATTTTTGTTCTTATTATTTTGAGAGTAACGTGCCATGTTCTAGGAATAGGCTCAATAGGCACACGGTCGAATATGTGAATGATCTATTATATCTGCCAATGTCCATATTCAATCAACCAGGCTGATGTTCTAAGGATGTTAGAAAGAGAAGTTTGAGTGATATGGAGTACAACTCAGCTACACTTCATGTGTTGCTAAATTGTCCCGAAGTTCCATTTCTCAAGTAAGTATTGATTTATTAGTTATGAAAATATAAAATTTATTGTGATTACATCTTGATGCAACTGCTAAAAATATTTGATGTGTCACAGTCACTTCGTGGGTCAATTTGACCATGATTCTGTATATACGAGATTCAATATGTGGTTCAAGCAATTTGTAAGTTTATCCTGATAATGTTCTAACACTATGTAGGTAAATAATGTTTGTAAGTTATGCTAACTTATGAATTTTTTTAACACTATGTAGGTAAATAATCCAAATAATGGTGTAAATCAATTTTTGAAAGATATATCTTGGGGACCTGGGCTCCAGGTCACAACAATGTCTAAGTACGTAGTGAATGGTTATAAGCTCCATACAGAGGATTGCTCTAAAAATAAAAATAGCAACAATAGTGGGTGTGGGTTGAAGGTGGTGATGGCAACCAAGTTGGAGATATTGATTATTATGGTGTGCTCAAAGAAATAATAGAACTAGAATATACAGGTTGGCCATATAAGAAATTGATACTCTTTAGATGCAAGTGGTTTGACCCAAATCCAACAAGAGGTACAAGAGTACACAACCAATACAACATAATTGAGATTAATCATACGAGGGAGTATGATCGCTATGATCCTTCCATAATTGCACATAATGTTAGCCAAGTGTATTATTCTCCTTATCCGTTGCGGCGGAATAAGTCCGATTGGTGGGTTGTAATAAAAACTAAGCTTGTAGGTAGGGTGGAAGTCAAGAATGTGTTAGATGTTTCATATCAAAATGATATCTCCAGTTTTCACCAAATAGTGGACGATCAGTTAGAAAATAATTTGGAACATCCTGAACGCATATTGGAAGAAGTTGATATAAATGAAGTAATAATTATAGAAAATGAGGACGAAGAATCAACTTATTTAGCTCAAACAAGTGAGGACGAAGAATTCTCGGACGAGGAATACGTCGATGAGCTTTAAAAAGTTGGTTTTTTAAAGCACTCTCGTTTTATAGCTAGTTTCTTATATGTTTCAATCTAAATATGCATTATATTATGCAGATGGCAGGCAAGGGTCAAGGTAACAATGACCCTACTGGTTCTCGGGGACGAGAAAATGCTATGAAGAGAAAGAGGAGGGTAGAAAATAATGCTCCCTCTTTTCCACCCTCTTCAGAGATGCCTATGTCTTATCCTCCGCCCCACGACTATACTGAGCTGCCACAACATCACGAGCCCTACACCTCCATGCAGACACCATGTCATTCATCACAGGGCCATAGGACTATACGTCTGATATACAGTCCACCTGCCTCACGACCACGTGGATCACAACCATCTGCATCACATCCATCTATATCACCTCCCTACATGTCACAACCACATGGATCGCATCCATCCATGTCACAGCCACTCGGATCACAGCCATCAGTATCATAGCCACTTGGGGTCTATCCAGCTATGTCGCAGTCACAGGGATCGCAACCATCTTCATCAGTGACTCCATCTATTTCAGGTCTTCGCCTGCGAGGTAGTATCTCTAACCCCCTACACCGTCCACACATGCCTCTGATATACATGCTTCAGAAGATGATGATGATGATGATGATGACGACGATGTGGTGCATTATGATAAATATGGCAGGATCATCATAGTCCTTGAGGGTGATGGGTAAGAGTTATTTGTTATTTTTGCATTTATTGTTTTGTAATGTTTTTACTAAGATATTAATGTGTTTTTATTGTTAAATTGCAGGTTCATCCCGAGTAATAAGACTACGAGGATAATCACCAAAGCTATCAAAAAGCTTTATGATGGCCCTTATGCGACTTGAACAGATTTCCCATTCTCGCTGAAGGAGTAAATTTTCAATCAATTTAAGGTATAAATGTTCTTTTAAGAAGTTTAATAATTTATATTTATGATATTTCCATATAATATTTAACTTTTGAAATATAGAGCAAGTGTGTACGGGAACACTGCTATAGCGCAGAAGTGGCTATAAATTTTAATCACAAAGCTCGCAAGCGATTGTCGCATACTTTCTCCGATGCTAGAAAGAAGAACAATATGCTTGACTGGTTCCTTCAGAATTTATGGGATGATTTGAAAAGGCAATGGCTTACCGCAAAGTTCTTAGAGAAGAGCGAAAAAGAAAAGAAATCTCACGCATCTGAGAAGGGAGGCTCCTTGCTCACTGGAGGTCGGTCAGCCTAGGGACAATAAAAAGAAGATTGGTACGTAATTGCTTAAATTATTTTAGTTTTCAAAGTATATCTATTCTATTTATTAACTAAATTAATTTGTTCACAGGAAAAGAAGTTGGGGCGTCCAATGAACCATGATGAGCTATTCAAGGAGATGCATATTGTAAATAAGAAGAAAGAGAAGGATCACGAAAGGTGGGTCGAGGACCGGGCCTCGACTGTATAAGTAAGCTTTCACTTTTCTTTATGTATTTAAATTTAATTTTGAATAAATTTTGAAATACTAATTCAATTTAAATTTTCGTATAGGGTCGCTACCAAACTAATGTGGAGGAATTCATCTGCACTCAGCCAGCTGGTTAATCAGACGATCCAACCCAACCTTTGTCTAGGATGTTGAAAGAATATGGATGGAGTCTGTGGGCGGTCAAAATGGGGGAAGGTATACGGGCTTCCTACTAAAAGGTCGCTATAAGTCTGGAATGCAAGGAATAGGGACGTCCTCGCAAGGCGAGCAACTTAATAGGAGAGCCTCTCCGCTATGCGGGAGACTGAGATAAAGCTCACATCCGAGCTAGAAGCGGCCACGGAAAGAGAAAGGGTTAGAGATGTTCAATTCCTTGGCATGCAAGCTCAGATCAGAATTCTCCTATCTACTGGAGTTTTCAAGTTGCCCCGGTAACGTGAGTCATATCCAGAGGCTCGACCTGCACGTGAGCGTTCCTCTCGTCCTCCACAAGACCCTTCTTTATATCGTCTTGTAGATGAATGTTCATCAGACGGTGATGATGATGTTGTAGAAAACACTCCTTGACTTTTATATACTTTGAACTAGACAAATAGAACTAGTTTTGAACTAGTTGTAATAAGTTTTAAATTGGTTTTGGATTTTTAGTTTAATTGAACTTTAATTTTTTAGTTTTTATGTATTTATTTATTGTTGTTGTTGTTGTTGTTGTTGTTGTTGTTGTTTTTGTTGTTGCTATTAGGGATTTTGGTATGCTGGCAGGTGGTGTAGCTGCCAAAACAGGCATTTTATACCAAAATTAAAACCCAGAAAATCGACCAAAGTTGGTCGGTTTCTAATAAAGAAAATATTTTTCTGCACATTAGCAGCCAAGGTTGGTCGGTTAAAATAAAAAAAAATATATATATACAATCACCGACCAAATTTGGTCGGTAAATGAACAAGGAATACCCAAAATTCAATATTACCGACCAACTTTGGTCGGTATTGTTAAATTTTAATTTTTTTTTAAAAATATATATTTTCATTTACCGACCAACTTTGGTCGGTATTTTTCAAAATTTAATAATTAATAAAATAACATAATTTAAATACACCGACCAACTTTGGTCGGTAAAATTAAATTATTAAAATATTTTATCGACCAAAGGTCGTCAGTAAGTCTTTTAAATTCTTCCGATGGTCGTTTTAACATACTAACCAACCTTGGTCGGTATGTTAAAATGACCACCAAAATAGCGACCAAGCGTGTTTAGACGCGTTTTTGTCGGTAATTATTCATAACCGACCAACGTTGATCAGTTTTTCTGGTCGGTATTTACCGGATTTCTAGTAGTGTAATATGCCTCGTTAAAACCTTAACTAAAATAAAACCTAGTGGGAAAAACATTTTAGAGAAGGAAAAAAAGTACACATATCTAACAATACACCTTTTCATTGCCTCGTTAAAAATCTTGCAAGGAAAACCCAATGGGACAAAACCTTGTAAGGAAAAAAGAGTACAACGCGTATTAACTCCTCCTGATGAGAGCATCAATTCACATGTTTAAGCCTTCATGTTCCAATCTTGTGCACCATCTTCAAAAGATCGTGGTAAAGATTTGATAAACAAATCAGCCATATTAACTTGAATGAATATGTTGCACCTTGAAATCATCATTCTTGATAAAGATGTATTGCCCATGATCTTTTTGGAATCGTCATTTCAATATCTTCACATAGGGTTAAAGACTCTTACTGTCACGACCCAATTTCTCCTATAGGTCGTGATAGCGTCCTACGTCGCCACTAGGCATGCCAACGGTGAATTAGCCATGTATCTATTCTTTTTAATAATTTTAAAATAGTTGATTTTTATTTATTAAGTAAATAAGAAGTGAAGAATTTAATAAAATAAGCGCAAACTCATAAAGGAACAAGTATAGTGATATAAATACCCAAAGACCATCAAATGTTTACTAGGATGTTTTCAAGACCCGGTGTCACAAGTGTATGAGAAAATAGTAGAATATACAAAACACAAAGCTACTGTCTGAAATAGAGTAGATAGAAAGTACAAAATAGATACTCCGGGTGCCGCAGAACGAACTCAGAAAGCAGCTCACCACTAAGCCTCGGGGTAACGAGGGTGCGCGCCTGAATGAATACCAGATGCACCTGCCTCAGATCCTGCACGATTAGTGCAGAAGTGTAGTGTGAGTACATAAATAATATGTACCAAGTAAGTATCAAGTCCAACCTTGAAGAAGTAGTGACGAGGGACCGATGTCGACACTTACTATGAGCCAATAAATAAAATACAAAAAATCTAAATAGGCATGGAATATGTGAAAAATAAAAATAACATAATAGCAAGCACTGAACAAATGATTCTTTAATTGATAGTAAATTTCAAAATCTCCAACAAAACCTACTAACTCCAAATAAATTTCTGTCATTAAATAAATTATACCCTCTCAAGCCATAAAATAATATCAAGCGTAATCGGGCTCCGATTTATGTCGAGGTCGTACGGCTCGATCCAAAATACTGTGTGCACTGTCGAGGGTCAAACGACACGAACCATAGATGCATCTATTATACTCTCGGGGGGAACGACCCGCTCCCATGAGAGTAGAGAAGGTTACCTCGCTCGCGGAAGTAATTGCGACGCGAGAGGACATGAATTCCTCAGAGTTATTATGTATTCCTCAATTCTTCCCAAAATTTAAGAAATCTAAATTGGAAATTTGAAACTTTAAAATCCCTAGTTTCAGCTCTATTTAAGACAATTAATATGCATAATAAACATAACAATACAATTAAATCATGATGTGGATCTAAGACTATCCGGACATCTCATGGAATATAACTATGCACAGACTCTCGTCACCTAGTGCGTATGTAGCTCCCCACACAAGTAATACACAACAAGATACACCTAAGAGGATGAGTTCCCAATTACAAGGTTAGGCAAGAGACTTACCTCGTTCTCAAGCTTACCTTCGGTCCACAATTCCGCTCTAAATCCTCAACTTGGTGCCAAACAACCCGAAACTAGCCAAATATTATATAAATTAATCAATATACACTCACAAGTTCATAATTTAAATATTAGAGTAATTACCCAACCCAAATTAGAAAATTCTTAAAATTCACCCCCGGAACCACATGCCGAGATTCCGGAAATTTTTTAAAATACCCATAACCTCACGAACTCAAATATATAATTTTCACCCAATTCTATAATCATTTTCGTGGTTAAATCCCATTTTTATCAAAGCCTAGATTTTCAACTATACCCATAATTTTCACAAACCTACATGTTAAAATCTACCCATAATCTATGTATTAAACTCACATTGGGTAGGAATTACTTACCTTCAATATCTAGGTGAAAACCCCTCCCCGAGAAGCTCCAAATTCGGACCACACAAGTGGAAAATGAGACAAATGGGTCTAAGTCCCGTTTTTAAAGATGTTTCTGCCCAGGGGTCCTTATACACCATCGCGATAGCGCATCCGCGATCGCGAAGGACAAAAAGCCAAGCCCAGAAAATATGCCCTTCGCGAACTCAGGAAAGTCCATGCGAACGTGAAGTCTTAGCTGGCTTTCCCATCACGAACGCGATGGCCTCAATGTGAACTGAAGTCCAAAGAGTGACCCCATCCCTAGCTGGCCTCTCACTTCGCGAACACAAAAGCCTGAGCGCGAATGTGAAGGCCAGTGGCCCAGAGCTCCGCAAACGCGGTCTCCATCTTGCGAACACATAGTGAAATATTCCACTCATCCATATTCCTTCATCCCAAACGCGATTACTTCTCCGTATTTGCGAAGAAGGAAACAAGAATAGAAATTTCTGGTGTTTCCAACTTAACTTCAGGCGATTGGAAACACACCCGGCCCACTTGGGACCCTGTCTGAATGCACCAACAAGTCCTTAAACATGATACGGCCTATTCAAAATCTCAAAATTCATAAAACAACATAGAAACTAAGAATCACACCCTAAAACCAAATTGAATCAAATTATGAACTTCAAGTTTTCAACTTGCTCCGAACGCGCCGAATCATACTTAGACTACTCGAAATGACACAAAATTTTACGTGCAAGTTCTAAATCACCATAGGAAACTATTTCCACGCTCAGAATCCCGAATGGACCTCGATACCCCAAAAACCTACTTCAAAACCAATTTAAAGAACTTGAAAATCTTCAATGCTCCAACTTTCAATATTAGGCGCCGAAACGATCCCCGGTTATCCGAAACCCGATCTAAACATACACTCAAGTCCAAAATCATCATACGAATCTATTGAGACTGTCAAATCCTGATTCCAAGGTCGTTTACTTAAAATGTTGACCCAATGCAAACTTAACCCTTTTTAAGTCAAAATTAAGGAACTAAGTGTTCTGATTTCAACCCGAGCGCTTTCAAACCCGAACTAACCACCCCCGCAAGTCATAAAACAATAAAAGTGCGTAAAAAAGTCTTATTTAAGGGAACAAAGATTTAGAAATCAAGACCTATCCCGTCATTACATTTACTATCATTTTATCATACTTATAGTTATAGCAAGATACATATGTGCACAAATTGCACTTAGGATGTGGTAGTTTAGGACCAAGAAATTCTCCAAGAATTATTTATGTTATCATCATTTTAAATCGTTCATGGATTGTCATAGAAGTATAGTCAAATAATCCATATAAGTAAATTTAGATTTACATCAAGTTTTCATGTCAAGCCAGACATATAAGACACATGAAAGTGACTGCACACACTATTGACTTTATACTTTCGAATGTTTGAACTACATGTCCAAAACTATATATCTTTCATATGAAACATATTCTATTCGAATTTTGTCTGTTCCATTTTGCGAATATTTCTCTGGTTGTATTTGACAGACTTAAGATCCTCGTCGGTACTTAACATTATCATAGATTTAATCGGCGAATATTTTTAATTAGTTTTAACCTCCTTTATCATAAAGACATAACATAGAGATCTCTTCATTCATATTTTCAAGTACCTGAACCTCTCCTAAGATTTTATGAAGTGTTATATCATGTGATCTTCTAGATCACTCGCCTCCTTATTATGATCATTTTGATCATTTTCTAATCTTCTTTATCAGGAATTTTATTTGAAACCGATTGTCTACACGCTTTAAGCGTACCATAGACTTTCTCTTTCTATGACTTATTATAATAAGAGCATATGCAGTGAGAATATTATTACTCTCTTTGAGCCAGCATATGTGTCTGGCATGCTTTGCAATATATTGAAGGTGAATTATCTTTTTGTGAACTTCAAGTTCATATTACCTTATTCGAGGATCTAGTTGTACAAATGATAATTCATTTCAAGTAACTTTTTCTCAACAGTTTATCATGTCTCCCCCTCATCTTAGAAACACTAACTTGCTTCCTCAACTTTGGAAACCCACCTTTGTGCATTATGGTGTTAATCAAAATAAACACCGCACATCAATAACAATAAGATGAAATTATTTGGTTTCTGACCCTGAACCACTTGTGATAGAAGAATGTAATATACTTTCGTATATAACCTATATCAAACTGATATAGATAACTTTGTTCCCATAAGTAATAGCTTAGCTATTAAGTAGAGGCACTCAATAAATAATTTGGCTAAACTAACTGTGATGTAAACCAAATTATCAAGATGAAATATATTGAATAAAAATCTGGAAATTATGCTCCAAATTTAATTATTGAGCAACATAACTCGCAAATACCAGGTTGCGGGTTAATAATAATTTTATATATAACCATCTCATAGATGCTTCTTATGTGGTATACATGTAAGGTGAATGAGACCATATTCACCTTTGATATTTCTAGCATTCATAGGATTCAATTACAATTTTAGTTTGGTCTATTAATTAGTGAGAACAAATAACAGAAGAGAATTCGTAAAGCACTTTCTAGTTCTTTAATATTACTCATATGATGTAACGACTCAGCCAGTATTTTTGAGAGTTGTAGCCTCGTTCTCCCATTTACTGATCTTTTTGTTCTCCACAACTGTTATATGACCGAGTTAGTTGGTTCGGGTCCGGAGAGATATCAGAGTGAATTGAGAAGCTTAGTCTCATAATGAAAAGCTTAAGTTGGAAAAGTTGAATGGATGTTCACTTATGTGTAAACGAACTCGAATTTGAATTTTGATGGTTCTGCTGGCTCCGTTGGGTGATTCTGGACTTAGGAGCGTGTCCGGATTGTGACTTGGAGGTCCGTAGTAGAATTAGGCTTGAAATGGCGAAAGATAAAATTTTGAAAAGTTTGACCGGGAGTGGAGTTTTTAATAGCGGGGTCGGATTGGATTTTCGCAAGTTGGAGTAGGTCAGTGATGTCATTTGTGACTTTTTTGCAAAATTTGAGGTCAATCAGACGTGATTTGATAGGTTTCGACGTCATTTGTAGAATTTGGAAATTTCAAAGTCCATTAGGCTTGAATCCATGTGAAATTCGTGTTTTTGATGTTGTTTGAGGTGATTTGAGGGTTTGACTAAGTTCGTGAAATTCTTTGGGACTTGATGGTATAATTAGTTGAGGTCCCGAGGGCCTAGGGTGAATTTCGGGTAGCTAACGTATCATTTTTGGAATTGGCCTAGTGGTTGAAGTTCGCTAGTGTAATTTTCTGGTTTCCTCTTATGCGGTCGCGTGGGTAGGTTCGCGATCGGGTAGGTGTGGCTAGATTGTGAGTCCCGAACGCATGGGCTATGCTGCATTTGCGAAGAGATAAGGATGGTAGTTGGATTTCTATCACTTATGCTATGCGATAACGTGAGGTGAGATGCGATCACATAAATTTAAGGAGGTAGAGATCCGCGATCGTGGGAGGGCGGCCACGTTTGCATAGAGTAAATTTTAGGGGAAGTCTGTGTTGTTCTATGTGAACGTGGATGAAGGCTTAACTAGGCGACTTTAAAAGATTCAAAATGAGGGTTTCAAGTTCATATCATAAAATTGAATTGGGAGCTTGGTAGAAGGCAATTTTTGGAGGGATTTTCACGTGGGTATTTGGGGTAAGTGATTACTATCTAGTTTTAGTTAATTTCCATGATTAACCTTTGATTCTCCCGTTAAATTTGTGATTTGGTGTGGAAAATTGGGGAAAATGAGGAAGAGTTCTTGGGCTAGATTTTTGATGTTTTTGAATGGGATTTTGTTATCGGATTTGAGTAAATTTGGCAAGGTTAGACTCGTGATTGAATAGGCTTTCGGATTTTGTGACTTTCCTTGGATTTCGAGGCGTGGGCCCGGGGGCCAGGTTTGAGTTGATTTCGGAATTTGAGCTATAATTTCGTAATTTCTTGTAGAATTAATTCCTTTAGACCATATTGATTGTTTTGTACTGCATATGTCTAGATTCGGGACATTTGGAGGCCAACTTGCGAGGAAAAGGCATATTGGAGTAGGGTTTTGGCTCGGATTGAGGTAAGTAACAGTTCTAAATCTGGTTCTGAGGGTATGAAACCCCTAGATTATGTGTTATGTGATGCACATGCTAGGTGACGGGCGTGTGGGCGTGCACCGTGGAAATTGTGACTTGGTTCATTCCGTGTAACTGTAAAGTTGTTTAACTTGTTGTTAGCTATATGCTCTCCATGTGTTATAGAAATTTGATTGTAATCATGTTTAGGCTATGTTTTGGTACTGTAGGGACCCACAGAGGCTGTGATACCTGTTCAATTACTTGTTAATTGCAACTTGTACTCAGTCGTAGTCTTACTTGCATATCTTACTTCAGTCTCTATTATTCCATGTTGATGCATTATGTCATTTCTATTTTGGGCTGATTTCCATGATTTCTAAGAGCCCGTGAGACTAGAGAGGTTGATGACTGAGTGAAGTTGAGGGCCTAATTGTGATATATTGATATCATAAAACGTGAGTTGTCCGTGCGGATCCAGATATTTATACTGTAGCAATTTGAGTTGTCCTTGTGAATCCTGATATGATACTATAGCACGTGAGTTCGGATATAGATCTTGGGTTGTAGGATCCCCTCCTGAGTCTGTATACCCCCAGTGAGTGCAAGTACCTCTTGAGTGTAAGTGTTGAGGGATGAGAGCCGAGTGATGAGCTATTGACGGTTGCCCTGAGAGGCTGTAATTTCTTTCATTGGTGTTGCACATAGCTACTATATGTCACTGTTTTGAAACTTCTGGGCGATATTATATCTAGTTTTTTACTTGAACTTGGCATGAATAAACTGATTTGATTTCAATTGTCGGATCTGAAAGCATGTCTACTTTCTTGTTGAGACTATTGAAAATGAACAATAACTATGTAGTTCGTCAGTATCTTTCAGTTTATTATTTATTATTTTTACTTACTGAGTTGGTTGTACTCATGCTACACCCTGCACTTCGTGTGCAGATCCAGGTGTTTCTGGACACAGTGGGCATTAATATCATGCACAAATGATCTTTGGAGATTACGATGTAGCTGCCCCGCGTTCGTAGTCCTTGTTTCTCCTTCTTTATCTTTTCCTTGTTTGTATTTTGATCCTGACTTTAGTAGACCTTTCTTTTCTAGACAGGCGATGTATAGATGATCATTGGCTCAGTGACACCCCAATTTGGGAGTTGTTTTCCGAATTTGTGTTTTGCGTTTTTACCTCGTATATTAAAACTTTATCATATAAAACTGCTATTATTCATTTTTTGTTAAGTTTTGGAAATGTCGGCTAGCTTAGTACCACGATAGACGCCATCGTGATAGGTTAGGATTTGTGTTGTGACAAGTTGGTATCAGAGACTAGGTTACATAGGTCTCACGAGTTATGAGAAGGTTTAGTAGAGTCTTGCGGATCGGTATGGATACGTTTATACTTATCTTGGAGAGGCTGCCGAACCATTAGGAAACATCACATTCCTTATTTCTTTCCATACGAATATGTTGATTCTGGTAACTAAACTTTTGTTATTCTATTTTCTCACAGATGGTGAGGACACGTACTGCTGGGCAGGATAGACGGCCACCAGTATCACCAGTTAGGACCGCGAGAGGCTGAGGTCGCGGTAGAGGCTGCAGTAGGGGCAGAGGTACAACTCGTACTTCGGCTAGGACAACACCTGCAAATCCACCAGTTTCTCCAACTCAGGAGCAGGTCCTAGATACAGTTGCGCCAGTGGGGCCAGCTCAGGCACCAGTTGTGCCCATTGTGACTCCAGACCTTCAGGAGGCCTTAACTCGAATTACGACAGTGTGCACCAGTCTTGCTCAGGCGGTCTCTGTTCCGACAGCAGCAGCCACTTCTCAGGCCGGGGGAGGTACACTGGCTCCCACCGCCCGCATACCAGAGTAGGTGATGCAGGGACTCCAGACACCGGGGGTACCACCAGCCTAGCCGGTTGCAGCTGCTCAGGCCCATGTAGTTCCTGCTATGTCTGATGATGAGCAGCGGAGATTGGAGAGGTTTGGGAGACTCCGGCCTCCATCTTTCAGTGGTACAGAGGTGGAGGATGCCCAGTATTTCTTGGATAAGTGTCAGAGTATTCTTCGTACAGTAGGTATTCTGGAGACCAGTGGGGTCTCGTTCACTACTTTTCAGTTCTCTAGGGCTGCATTCAGTTGGTGGGAGGCTTATGAGAGGCGTAGGCTGGTCGGTGCAGAACCACTCACTTAGCAGGAGTTCTCCGTTCTCTTCTTGGAGAAGTTTGTGCCGCAGTCTCACAGAAAGAAGTTGCACATACAGTTTGAGCATTTACGTCAGGATGATATGTTTGTGATGCAGTACGGGATGAGGTTTTCTAACTTGGCCCATCGTGCAGTTCGGTTGGTTCCCACTGATAGGGAGAGGATCAGGAGGTTCATTGATGGCCTCACATATCAGCTACGACTGCTTATGACTTGAGAGAGGGTATCTGGTGCTACTTTTGACAAGGTAGTCGACTTGCTCGGCAGATAGAGATGGTCCGCAGTCAGGAGAGTGGGAGGCCAAGAGGCCTCGTGGACTGGGTGATTTTGGTGGTGTTCCTTCTGGAGGTCAGTTCCACCACGCCAGGGTGTTCGTCCTTACAGACATGCTCAGATGGCTCGACCGGCTCATTGTGATGCATCAGTTAGCCACAATTATTACAGTGCTCGCTCAGGCTAGTCTTTATTTAGTGCACTACCAGCGCAGAGTTCTCATCATGCCTCGTCCGCTCAGGTTTCTATGGGTAATTCCTTGAGGTATCAGGAGCAGCAGTTCTGTTAGAGGAGGGTTTATTTCGAGTGTGGAGATCGTGGTCATATCAAGAGAGATTACCCTAGGTTGTTGAGTGAGACTCTATCACAGAGTTCTCGGCCGATGGCACTAGCACTAGCAGTTATACCACCCTCTCAGCCAGCTCGTGGTGGGGCTCAGTGAGCTAGAGATATCCCTAGAGGGGAGGCCGATCAAGTGGTGGTCAGGCCCGATTATATGCTTTTCCTTCCAGGCTAGATGTTGTTGCTTCAGATCCAGTGATCACATGTATTGTCTCAGTTTTCCAATGGGATGCCTTTGTATTATTTGACCTCGGTTCCACTTATTCGTATGTCCCATCATATTTGTCTCATTATATAGATATGCCCAATGAGTCCTTAGTTTCATCTGTTCATGTCTCTATGCCGGTGGGCGATACTATTATTTTGGACCGTGTATATCGGTCGCGTGTAGTGACTATTGGGGGTTGGATACTAGAGTTGATCTCTTATTGCTTAGTATGAATGATTTCGATGTGACCTTGGGTATGGACTGGTTGTCTCCATGTCATGTTGTTCTAGATTGTCACACTAAGACCGTGACGCTAGCGATGCCGACGTTGCCACAGATTGAGTGGCGAGGTTCTCTCGACTATGTTCCCAGTAGAGTGATTTCATACTTAAAGGCCCAGTGGATGGTTGGGAAAGGTTACTTGTCTTATTTGTCCTTCGTGAGGGATGTTAGTGCTGATACTCCCACTATTGATTCTATTCCGGTGGTGTGGGAGTTTCCGGACGTGTTTCTTACAAACCTGCCAGGTATGCCGCCCGATAGGGATGTTTACTTTAGTATTGACTTGGCTCCGAGCACTCATCCCATCTCTATTACTCCATACCGTATGGAAACAGCTGAGTTGAAGGAGTTGAATGAGCAGCTTCAGGAACTCCTTGATAAGGGGTTTATTAGGCCTAGTGTGTCACCTTGGGGTGCACCTGCTCTGTTTGTGAAGAAGAAGGATGGTACTATGAGGATGTGCATTTATTATAGGCAGTTGAACAAAGTCACAATTAAGAACAAGTATCCTTTTCCGCGTATTGATGATCTGTTTGACCATCTTCAGGGAGCGAGGGTGTTCTCCAAGATTGATTTGAGGTCTGGGTATCACTAGTTGAAGATTCGGGAGTCAGATATTCTTAAGAAAGCTTTCAGGACCCGTAATGGTCATTATGAGTTCCTTGTGATGTCTTTTGGGATGACCAACGCCCCAGCAGTGTTCATGCATCTGATGAACAATGTAGTTCGGCCTTATCTCAACTAGTTTTTTATTGTGTTCATTGATGATATCCTGGTGTACTCTCGTAGCCAAGAAGAGCATGCCCATCATTTGAGGATTGTGTTGCATAGGTTGAAGGAAGAGAAACTTTATGCCAAGTTCTCCAAGTGTGAGTTTTGGCTTAGTTCAGTGGCGTTCTTGGGGCACGTGGTGTCTAGTGAGGGTATTCAGGTAGATCTGAAGAAGATATAGGTGGTTCGGAGTTGGCCCAGACCATCCTCATCTATGGAGATTCAGAGCTTTCAAGGGTTTGTTGGTTATTACCGTTGCTTCGTGCAGGGTTTCTCATATATTGCTTATCCCTTGACCAAATTGACCCGAAAAGGTGCTCCTTTCAGATGGTCGGATGAGGGTAAGGAGACCTTTCAGAAGCTCAAGACTGCCTTGACCACATCTTCAGTTTTGGTTCCACCTTCAGCTTCTGGTTCCTATATAGTGTATTTTGATGCTTCTCGGATTGGTATTGGGTGTATTTTGATGCAGGATGGTAGAGTGATTGCTTATGCTTCGTGCCAGTTGAATCCTCATGAGAAGAACTACCATGTTCATGATTTGGAGTTGGCTGCCATTGTTCATGTGTTGAAGATTTGGAGGCACTATCTCTATGGTGTGTCTTGTGAGGTATTTATAGATCATCAAAGCCTCCAGCATTTGTTCAAACAGAAGGATCTAAAATCTGAGGCAACAGAGATAGTTGGAGCTGCTAAAGGGCTATGATATTACTATTATGGATCATCCGGGGAAGGCCAATGTGGTGGCCGGTGCTTTGAGTAGGAATGCAGTAAGTATGGGTATCCTTGAATTCATTCCTATTAGTGAGAGACCTCTTGTAGTTAATGTTCAGGCCTTGGCCAGCTAGTTCGTGAGATTAGATATTTTGGAGCCCGATCAGGTTCTAGCCTATGTGGTTTCTCGGTCTTCCTTATTTGATCGCATTAGAGAGTGCCTATATGATGATCCTCATTTACTTGTCCTCAAGGGCAAGGTTCGGCACAGTGATGCTAGAGATATGACTATTGGAGATGATGGGGTGTTGAGGATGCAGAGCTGGATATGTATGCCCAATGTAGATGGGCTAATGGGAGTTGATTCTTGAGGAGGCCCACAGCTCGGGGTATTCTATTCATCCGAGTGCCGTGAAGATGTATCAGGACTTGAGACAACACTATTGGTGGAGGAGAATGAAGAAGGATATAGTGGGGTTTGTAGCTCGATGTATTAACTGCTAGCATGTAAATATGAGCATCAGAGACCGGGTGGATTGCTTCAAAGGGTAGAGATTCCAGAGTGGAAGTGGGAGCGATCACCATGGATTTTATAGTTGGGCTCTCACGGACTTTGAGGAAGTTCGATGCTATTTGGGTGATTGTAGATCGGCTGACCAAGTCCTCACACTTCATTCCAGTTGGTACTACTTATTCTTCAGATCAGTTGGCTAAGATTTACATCAGAGAGATTGTTCGCCTTCACGGTGTGCTAGTTTTTATCATTTCAGATAGAGGCACACAGTTTACATTATAGTTTTGGAGAGCCGTGCAACGAGAGTTGCGCACTCAGGTTGAGTTGAGTACAACATTTCACCCTCAGACGGGCAGAGAGTCCGAGTGCACCATTCAGATACTGGAGGACATGCTACGCGCTTGTGTCATTGATTTTGGGTGTTAATGGGACCACTTTCTGCCGCTCGTGGAGTTTGCTTACAACAACAGTTTCAGTCGTGCATTCACATGGCTCCGTATGAGGCTTTGTATGGGAGACGGTGTAGATCTCCGGTGGATTGGTTTGAGCCGGGTGAGGCTAGGCTATTGGGTACTGACTTGGTTCAAGATGCATGGGACAAGGTTAAATTGATTCAAGAGTGGCTTCGCACGGTGCAGTCTACACAGAAGAGTTATGCCGATAGGGAAGTCTGTGATGTTGCTTACAATGTCGCGGAGAAGGTTCTGCTAAAGGTTTCACCTATGATGGGTGTTATAAGGTTCAGGAAGAAGGGCAAGTTGAGCCCTAGGTTTATTGCTCCGTTTGAGGTACATCAGAGTACTGGAAATGTGGCTTACAAGCTTGCCTTGCTACCTAGCTTGTTGAGTGTGCATCTAGTATTTCATGTTTCTATGCTCCGGAAGTACGTCGGAGATCTGTCTCATGTTTTGGATTTCAGCACGGTTCAGTTGGATGGTGATTTGACTTATGATGTGGAACCAGTGGCCATTTGGATCGGCATGTTTGAAAGTTGAGGTCAAAGGATATAGCTTCAGTGAAATTGCAGTGGAGAGGTCAGCCCATTGAGGAGGCTACTTGGGAGATCGAGCGGGAGATGCAGAGCAGATATCCATACCTATTCATGACTCCAGGTATGTTTATAGACCCATTCGAGGATGATCGTATGTTTAAGAGGGGGAGGATGTAACGACCCGGATGATCATTTTGAGAGTTGTATCCCCGTTCCCCCATTTACTGCTCCTTTTGTGCTCTACAGTTGTTATTGACTTACCGGGTTGGATGGTTCGGGTACAGAGAGATTTCAGAGTGAATTGAGACACTTGTCTCAAAATGGAAAGCTTAAGTTGTAAAAGTTGACCGGATGTTGGCTTATCTGTAAACGACCTCGGATTTGAATTTGGATGGTTCCGCTAGCTCTGTTGGATGATTTTGGACTTAGCAGCGTGTCCGGATTGTGACTTGGAGGTCCGCGGTAGAACTATGCTTGAAATGGTGAAAGATGGAATTTTGGAAAGTTTTACCGGAAGTGGAATTTTTGATATCGGGGTCAGATTGGATTTTTGAAAGTTTAAGTAGGTCCGTGGTGTCATTTGTAACTTGTGTGCAAAATTTGAGGTCTATCGGACGTGATTTGATAGGTTTCGACGTCATTTGTAGAATTTAGAAATTTTAAAGTTCATTAGGCTTGAATCCATGTGCAATTCTTGTTTTTGATGTTGTTTGAGGTAATTTGAGGGTTCGGCTAAGTTTGTGTGATGTTTTAAGACTTGATGGTATGTTTGGTTGAGGTCATGTGGGCCTCGGGTGGTTAACGGATAATTTTTGGACTTAGCTTGATTGGTGAAGTTTGCTAGTGTAATTTTCTGGTTTCCTCTTATGCGATACTGTGGGCAGGTCCATGATCGCATAGGCTTGGTTTGAGAAGTAATGAATTTTGGGCTATGCGTTCACGGTTCCGCGATCGTGTAGGTGTGGCTAAACTATGAGTCACGAACGCGCGGGCTATGCGCGTTCGCGATGAAATGAGGAGGGCAGTTGGATTTCTAACACTTGTGCTTTGCGATTGAGTGAGATGAGACGCTATCACATAGATTGAAGGAGGCAGAGGTTCGCGATCACGATAGGGCCACCACGTTCGCATAGAGTAAATTTGAGGTGCAGTTTGTGTTTTTCTATAGAAATGCGGGGATTCTTCCGTGTTCGCGATGAAGGCTTAACTTGGCATATTTAAAAGATTCAAAAGGAGAGTTTCGAGTTCATATCACAAAAATTGAATTGGTAGCTTGGTAGAAGGCGATTTTTGGAGGGATTTTCACGTGGGTGTTTGGGATAAGTAATTTCTATCTAGTTTTGGTTAATTTCCATGATTATGCCTTTGATTCTACCATTAAATTTGTGATTTGGGGTGGAAAATTGGGGAAAATGAGGAAGGGTTCTTGGGCAAGATTTTTGAGGTTTTGAATGGGATTTTGTTATCGGATTTGTGTAAATTTGGTAAGGTTAAACTCTTGGTGAATGGGCTTTCAAATTTTGTGACTTTTGACGGATTTTGAGACGTGGGCCCAGGTTTGAGTCGATTTCGGTATTTGAGCTATAATTTTGTAACTTCTTGTATAATTGATTCCTTTAGACCGTATTGATTTTATTGTACTGCTTGTGGCTAGATTTGGGGCATTTGGAGGCGACTTGCGAGGAAAAGGCATGTTGGAGTACATTTTTGGCTTGGAATGAGGTAAGTAACAATTCTAAATCTGGTTCTGAGAGTATGAAACCCCCGGATTATGTGTTATGTGACGCACATGCTAGGTGACGGGCGTGTGGGCGTGCACCATGGAGTTGTGACTTGGTCCATTCCGTGGAGCTGTAAAATTGTATAACTTGTTGTTAGCTATATCCTCTCCATGTGTTATAGAAATTTGACTATAAATCATGTTTAGGCTATGTGTTGGTACTGTAGAGACCCACAGAGGTCGTGATGCCTGTTGAATTACTTGCTAACTTCTACTTGTACTCAATCGTAGTCTTACTTGCATATCTTACCTCAGTCTCTGTTAGTCCTTGTTGATGCGTTATATCATTTCTGTTTTGGACTGATCTCCATGGTTACTGAGAGCCCGTGAGACTAGAGAGGTTGATGACTAAGTGAATTCGAGGCCTAATTGTGATATATTGATATCATAGCATGTCAGTTATCCATGCGGATCCTGATATGATAGTATAACGAGTTGTCTCTGCGGATATAGCGCTTGGGCTGTAGAAGCCCCTCTGGAGTCGGTACACCCCCAGTGAACGCAAGTACCTGTTGAGTGTGACTGTTGAGGGATGACAACTGAGTGATGAGCTTTTGAGATAGACTGGGTGATTGTTGCCCTAAGAGGCTATAATTGCTTTCATTGTTGTTGCACATAGCTGTTATATCTCACTATTTTGAAACTTCTGAGAGATATTATATCCGGTTTTTTACTTGAACTTGGTATGAATAAACTGATTTGATTTAAATTTCTGGATTTGAAAGCATGTCTACTTTCTTGTTGAGACTACTAAAAATGAACTATAACTGTGTAGCTCGTCACTATCTTTGAGTTCCTTATTTATTATTGTTACATACGGAGTTGGTTGTACTCACGCTACCCCCTGCACTTCACGAGGTAGCTACCCGGTGTTCGCAGTATTTGGGAGTTGTTTCCCACATTTGTGGTTTGGGTTTTTACCTCGTATATGAAAACTTTGTCATTTAAAACTGCTATATTTCATTTTATGTTAAGTTTTGGAAATGTCGGCTAGCCTAATACCACGATAGACGCCATCACGACAGGTTAGGATTTAGGTCGTGATATGTGAATTCTCTTTTATTTTTGCACATTATACTTAAATTAACATGGCTAAACCAATTGCCAACTGAATAAATCATCAATATTGATAAACTTCAGATTTACACCATGACGTGTGCAATTATAGAAATACTCCAAGTTTATTATGATATGGGTTTTTATATCAATAAACATCCAGTTTACTGCGTCATGTAATTTTACCATATTCTTGTTTGTGTTGTACAAATCAGGCAACAAAACAGGGTAGTTTTCATATACATATTACCCCGCTACAGTTGTAGTAATATAAAGATATTAAATCTTCTAATTATTTATAGTCTCAATAATAACCAACCACTTTCGCGAATACTTTAGAAATCCAATAAGTTTCTTTGAGACTTACTACAACACAATACCTTAGGGATAATCAATTTTATCTCTCCAAAATAGTATAATTGGCTCTTCCAGAGCTCTCAACTAATTTTGTACTACCACATATTCATCATCATTCATATGGTGAATACCACTTTCAAGGAGAAAGTTATACCATTATGATCATGGTCAAAATCATTATAGGAAAATATGTTGCTTCCATTACTTTTTCCATGTAACAGTCACATAGTGGCATGCAAAGTTGTGCCATGTGAATTCCATCATACGAACCTGTTGGGATCGTCAAATCCCGTTTCCAAGTTCGTTTACTTAAAATGTTGATCCAAGTCAAACTTAACCCTTTTAAGCCAATATTAAGGAACTAAGTGTTTTGATTTAAAACTGAACCCTTCCAAACCCAAACAAACCATCCCCGCAAGTCACAGTAAAAACACATACGAGAAGTCTTATCTAGGGCAGGGGGATCTAGAAAGCAAAATTACAGGTCGAGTTGTTACATTATCCACCTCTTAAACAAATGGTTGTCCTCGAACGGGTCCAAAATCGTACATGGAGTGCCGAATAAGTGTGGATATCTTCTTCGCATGTCCTCCTCGATCTCCTAAGTCACCTCCTCGATTGGTTGATCACTCCACTGAACTTTTACCGCAAAAATCTTCTTGGACCTCAGCTGGCGAACCTGCCTATCAATAATGGCAACTGGATCCTCCTCATAACCCAGGATCTCATCTAACGGAACCGTGTTGTAGTCTAACACATGAGACCTATCGGCATGATACTTCCGGAGCATAGACACATTGAAGACCGGATGAACTCCCGATAGACTGGAAGGAAAAGCAAGCTCATAAGCATCCTCCCCAACTCGTATCAACACCTCAAATGGACCTATAAACCTTGGGCTCAACTTTCCCTTCTACCCGAACTCATGATTCCCTTCATCAGCGAGACTTTCAAGAAAACCTTCTCGCCCACCATAAATGATAAATTATGCACCTTCTAATCCGCGTAACTCTTCTGTTTGGACTGTGCTGTGCGGAGTTGCTGCTGAATCAACTTTACCTTTTCTAAGGCATCCTTTACCAAATGAGTACCATAGAACTTTGCCTCTCCAGGCGCAAACCATCCAATGGAAGAACAACATCGCCGACCATATAAAGCCTCAAATAGATCCATCTCGATGTTGGACTGATAAATGGTGTTGTAAGAAAATTCGGCCAAAGGCAAGAATCGATCCCATTGCCCTTCGAAGTCAATCACACATGCTCTGAGCATATATTTCAAGATCTGAACCGTCCGCTCCGACTGCCCGTCGGTCTGCGGATGAATGGTAGTGCTGAGCTCCACCCGTGTCCCCAACTCACTCTGTACTGCCCTCCAAAAATGCGAAGTAAACTGAGGGCCTCTATCTGAATGATGGAAACGTGCACACCATGCAACAAGAATGAAGTGTGCCGACTTGGTCAACATACCGACAATGACGCAAACTGCATCAAACTTCCTCAAGGTCCGCGGCAACCCAATTACGAAGTCCATAGTAATCCTTTCCCATTTCCATTCAAGTATAATCATCTGCTGGAGTAGACCACCTAGCCTCTAGTGCTCATACTTAACCTGCTGGCAATTTAGACATCTCACCACATACTCGACTATGTCCTTCTTCATCCCCCGCCACCAATAATGCTGCCTCAGGTCGTGATACATCTTTGTAGCACATGAATGAATAGAACACCGAAAACTGTGTGCCTCCTCTAGAATCTTCCCCCTCAAGGCATCAAAATTAGGGACACATAGACGACCCTGGAGTTGCAAAACACCATCCTCACTGATAGTAACCTCCTTGGAACAACCCAAACTAACGCGTGAAGTGTCGCAATACACAGTATACATCCTTGAATCAGAAGGAAACACCAACACCGGTACTGAAGTTAAGGTGGTCTTGAGCTTCTAAAAGCTCGACTCACAGTCGTCGGACCATTGAAACAGAGCACACTTCTTGGTCAATCTAGTCAAAGGTGTTGCAATAGATGAGAAGCCCTCAACAAACCGACGATAATAACCTGTTAACCCCAACAAGCTCCTAATCACGGGCGCTGTGATAGGACGAGGCCAACTCTGAACTGCCTCGACCTTCTTAGGATCTACCTTAATACCCTCGCCTGATACAACATGCCCCAAGAATCCCATAGAATCTAACCAAAACTCACACTTGTAGAACTTAGCATATAGCTTCTGTTCCCGCAAGGTCTAAAGCACCACTCTCAAATGTTGCTCGTGCTCCTCCATGCTGCGCGAGTAGATCAAAATGTCATAAATGAATACCATGACAAGCAAATCAATATATGGTCTGAACACCTAGTTCATCAAATCCATAAACTCATCCGGGGTGTTAGTCAAACTGAAGGTCATCACTAGAAACTCATAGTGGCCATCTCTTGTTCAAAAGGATGTCTTCGAAACATTCGAGTCTCGAATCTACAACTGATGGTACCCCGATCACAATTCAATCTTAGAGAACACCCTGACACCCTGCAACTGGTCAAACAAATCATCAATACGCGGCAATGAGTACTTGTTCTTACTGGTAACTTTGTTCAACTGGGGGTAATCAATGCACATCCCCATAGTCCTATCTTTCTTCTTTACGAACAATACCGGTTCACCCCAAGGCGACACATTAAGTCTGATGAACCCCTTTGCTAGCAACTACTCAAGCTGTTCTTTCAACTCCTTCGAAGCCATGAGATATGGTGGAATAGAGATAGGTTGGACGTCTGGAGTCCAATCAATATAGAAATCGATATCACGATCTGGTGGTATGCTTGGAAGATTAGAAGGAAACATATCGGAGAACACCCGGACCACGGGCACTGAATCAATTGTCGCAGTCTTTGTAGTAGTATCCCGAACACAAGCTAAATAAGCCAAAAAACTATTCTCGACCATGTGTCGAGCCTTAAGAAAAGAGATAACCCGACTAAATGCACTCACAGAGGAACCCTTCCACTCCAATGTAGGAAACTCTGCCATCGCAAAGGTAATAGTCTTGGCATGGCAATCAAGGATGGCATGATATGGAGATAACAGTCCATATCGAGCAACAGAAGATCCAACCTAGTCTCATAATCACAGAAAGTCACAATACATGACCGGTAGATCCAATCCATAATAACATAATCACCCACTGGTGTGGACACATAAACAGGAGTACCCAAGGACTCACGAGGAACATTTAGGAAATGAGCAAACAGATATGAAACATATGAATATGTAGATCCTGGATCAAATAATATCGAAGCATCCGTACCGCAGACAGAACTAATACATGTGATCACGACATCTGAGACAACTACATCTGGTATGGCTGGAATAGCATAAAACCTAGTTGGAGCACCACCTAACTAGCCTCCACCTAACTGGCTTCCACCTCTAGGACGACCCCTGCCCACCTGCCCTCCGCTTATAGGCGGTCGGACGGCTGGTGTGGCAGATGGTGTTGATATCATAAGATGCTAACCCTACTGTACTGACTTTCCCCGAAGCCCGGGGTAGAACCTCCTCACATGAACAAGACCCCCACACTCAAAACAACCTCTCGGTACAGGGACTACCGACCCGAAGTCTGACCCTGATGGCCTGAATACCACTAGAGCTACCCTGAATAGCCGGTGGGCGGTAGGAACTCTTTGTCAGCTGAAATAGGGTTGCACTGGAGCACCTCGAGGAGGCGGTGGTGTTGGATATGGGGCCTACTAGACTGACCTTTCCCAAACTGAACTTTTCCCCAGATGGAGCACCACTAAACCCTCCGGAATAGCAGAACCACTTATCCCTCGTCACTTGCTCTCGGCTCCGCTGATGAACACCCTCAATTCTTTGAGCTATCAACTAGCTCGTACAAAGTCCCTATCTCAACCTCTCGGACCATAGTGGCCTGAATACCGGAGTGCAAACCTGCAACAAACCTCCACACTCTCTACATCGGTAGAAATTATCATAAGTTCATGGTGAGACAACTCAGAGAATCTCGCCTCATAGTCGGTCACCGACATCTAACCCTACTGGAGCTGCTCAAACTGAAACCGCAACTCTTCTCTATGAGAGGGTGGAATATATCTGTCCAAGAAGAGGCGTGTGAACTGGTCCCAAGTCATGGAAGGGGAACCTAATGGTCTGTCAAGAAGATAGAACTGCCACCATCTACGGGCCCTGCCCTCCAGCTGAAAGGTGGTAAATTCCACCCCATGGGACTCCAACATCCTCATGTTGTGCAGTTTGTTCCTGCATTGATCAATTAACTCATAAGGTTCCTCATTCCACTCACCTCCAAAGACAGGAGGGGGTAGCCTAGTCCATCTGTCAAATAGCTTCTACGGCTCACCGGCTGCAGCTGGTCTGGGCTCAGGTATAGCTGCTACAATTGGTTGTGTTCCATTAACGGGTAGTTCGCCCGCGGTCTGATATACGGCAGACGCATGCCCTGGAGCGTGAGCGGTAGGGGTCTATACTCCCCCTCCCGCCTAAGATATGTCTGGGTCTGCTAGAAATAAACCAGCCTGAGTCATAGAATCCATGAATCGCAGCATACTGCCCATGACCTCCTGGAATCTCAGTGCGGACATGAAATCCACCGGGGCTGGCTCTACTGGAGGAACCTCGCCCTGCTCCTGAATAATATGTTCCTCTACTAGATCCACTGGTGGAACCACTGGAGTATCTCTAGGATGTCCTCACCCTCACCCTCTACCATGAGTTGGAGCCCTCCCTTGGCCTCTTCCTCAGCCTCTAGCAACAGAGGGAGAAGCTCCTCCATGGTCGGGAACATCTGTCGTGTGCGTTCTCACCATCTATGAGAGAACAAGAGAAAGATACTTAGTACAACATCAACTACACGATAGAATACGAAGAAAGAGTAGTTTCCTAACACACTATAGCCTCTCGAAGATAAGTATGGACGTCTCCGCACCGATCCGTAAGACTCTATTAGGCCTGCTCATAACTTGTGAGACCTACGTGAACCTAATGCTCTGATACCATGTTGTCATGACCCAATTTCTCCAATAGGCCGTGATGGTGCCCAACGTCGCCTCTAGGCAAGCCAATGGTGAAATGACCATGTGATTTCTCTTTTTAATAAATTTCCAAGTAGTGGAATTCCATTTATTAAGAAAATAAGGAGTAGAAAATTTAATAAAATAAAACGAAGGCTAATGAGTGAGAAAATGCAGAGAAATTAATATTCCAAGATCATAAAGTCTACTAGTAAGTGTTCCAAGACATGGTGTCACAAGTGTATGAGCAACTAGTATAATATACAAAACTCTAACTACTGTCCGAATTTAAGCAGATAGAAAAATAGATGCAAAAGAGAGACTCTAGGTACTGTAGGATGGTTCAGGAAGCAGCTCACCACTAGGCCTCGTGGTAACAGGGGTGCGCGCCGGTATGACTGCCTGATGCACCAGCTTCAGATCCTGCACGATTAGTGTAGAAGTGTAGCGTGAGTACATAAACAACATGTACCCAGTAAATATCTAGTCTAACCTCGAAAAAGTATTGATGAGGGGTCGACATCGATACTTACTATGGGCTAACAATAAAATACATAAATTCTATAAAAGCATGGGTTATGTAAATAATAATAATAACTCAATAACAAGCATTGAATAAATAATTATTTCACTAATAGTAGATCCCAAGTCAATTTCTGTCATTAAATAATTACAACCTCTCAAGCCATAGAATAATATCAAGTATTATCAAGATCCGAGTATTATCACGCACGATTTATGCTGAGGTCGTATGAGCCAATCCAGAATAACGTGTACACTGCCAAGGGTCCAGTGACATGAACCATAGATGCATATATTCTACTGCCGAGGCGTACTGCCCACTCTATAAGAAGAGATGATACTTTATGAATATCTGATTTAAAATCTATTACAAGGCTAATACACAAAGCACAATATCTATTAATAGTCAAGTAACCCGCTAAAACTCAAGTAAGTGAAATTCGGTCTCAATTACTTCATTAAGTTTTAATATAATTTAGGCACTTTAATTAACAATTAGGGTGCAAACATTACAAGTATTTAATGATTTGGGTCCTGAACTACCCGGACGTAAGCATAATTAGTAGCTACGCACATACTCTCGTCACCTCGTGCGTACGAAGCCCCCACAATTAGAAGCAAATAGTAATTTAAATTGCCTACGAGGTAAATTCCCTGTTACAAGGTTAGGCAAGAGACTTACCTCGACTCCAAGCTCACTTTCAGGCCCACAAGCTCTAACCTATCACTACGCCACCTCAGCAGCCTGGATCCACAATTCGTTTTGAAGGCTCAACTCGGTTCTGAACAATCCGAAACTAGTCAAATGTTATATAAATTAATCAACATATGTTCAAAAGTTCATAATTTAACTATTAGAGTAATTACCCAACCCAAATTGGAAGATTCCTAAAATTCATCCTCGAGCCCACATGCCCAGATTTTGGAAATTTTCAAAGATAAATGATACCATATCCTCATGAACTCAAATATATAATTTTCACCCAATTCCATAATCATTTTCGTCGTTAAATCCCATTTTTATCAAAACCTAGTTTTTTCAACTAGACACATAATTTTCACATTTTTCATGTTAAAATCTACCCACAATCTATGTATTAAACTCATCTTATACAGAAATTACTCACCTCAAAGTGCTAGGTGAAAACCCCTCTCCAAGAGCTCCAAAATCGCCTAAGAGATGAAAGAAATGAGCCAAAATAGCCTAAGTCTCATTTCTAAAAGATGTTTCTGCCAATTGGTCTTTGTACCCGATCTCCAGTGGGCCACTGCGATCGCGAAGGCCAAAAGGACAAGCCTAGAAAATATACCCTTCACGAACATGAAAAAGGCCACGCGAACGCGAAGTCTTAGCCAGCCTGCCCATCGCGAACGCGAAGGCCATAGACTGAACCCCCTCCCCAGCTGGTCTCTCACTTCGTGAATGCGAAGGACTGAGCGCGAACGAGAAGGCTAGTGGCCTAGAGCTTCGTGAATGCGGTCTCCATCCCGCGAACGCGTAGTGCAATATTCCACAGCCCAATTACTTAATAGCAAACGCGTTTACTTCCCCTCGTTTGAGAAGAAGGAAATCAGAACAGAAAATTCTAGTGCTTTCAACTTAATTTCGGGCAGTCTGAAACACGCCCGAGCCACTCGAGACCCCGTCCAAATGCACCAACAAGTCCATAAATAAGATACGGACCTACTCAAACACTCGAAATGCGTAAAACAACATCGACACTAAGAATCGCACCCCAAAACCAAATTGAATCAAATTATAAACTTCAAGTTTTCAACTTGCTACGAAGCGCTGAATCATACTTAGACTACTCGGAATGACACCAAATTTTTCGTGCAAGTCTTAAACCACCATACGGAACTATTTCCAAGCTCCTAATTGAACCTCGATAACACCAAAACCTACTTCAAACCAAATATAAAGAACTTTAAAACTTTCAGTGTGCCAACTTTCAGTATTAAGCACCGAAATACTCTCGGATCATCCAAAACCCGACTCCAACATATGCCTAAGTTCAAAATTAACATACGAACATATTGAGACCATCAAATCCCAGTTTTGAGGTCGTTTACTCAAAATATTGACCCAAGTCAAACTTAACCCTTTTAAGCCAATATTAAGGAACTATGTGTTTTGATTTCAAACCGAACCCTTCCAAACCCGAACTAACCATTCCCGAAAGTCATAAAATAGTAAAAGCACATACGAGGAGTCTTATCTAGGGGAACGAGGATCTAGAAAAAAAATGACTAGTCGGGTCGTTATAGATTACACTTGATATTATGTTATGGCTTGAGAGGTATAATTTATTTAATGATCGACTGTGATTTGGAACCATTATGTGTTAGATGGAGATTTTGGAATTTATTATCAGTTAAATAATCATTTATTCACTACTTGTAATTGGAATTTAGAATTTTTGCATTTTATTATTGGCTCATAGTAAGTGTCGATGTCGACCTCTCGTCACTACTTCTTCGAGGTTAGACTGGATACTTATTGGTACATGTTGTTTATGTACTCACGCTACACTTCTGCACCAATCGTGCAGGATCTGAGGCAGGTGCATCTGGCAATCATCACGGCATGCACCCCCGATACCCCGAGGGTTAGTTGTGAGATGCTTTCCGAGTCCGTTCTGCAGCACCCAGAGACTCTCTTTTGCATTTACTTTCTGTCTACTCTATTTCAGACAGTAGTTTACCTTTTTTTCATATTCTACTAGTAGCTCATACACTTGTGACACCAAGTCGAGGAAATATGCTATGATGGCTTTTGAGTATTTATTACACAGCTTGCTCTCATATTTTTTACGCTTTATTTTATTAAATTTTTCACCTCTTATTTACTTAATAAACAATATGTCANTATATATATATATATATATATATATATATATATATATATATAGTTCACCGTTGGCTTGCCTAGCGTCGACGTGAGGTGACATCACGGCATATAGGAGAATTTGAATCGTGACATTAGTGTTATAAATATTAATGAGAAAATAATTGACCTCACATTACATCAATTATATATAAATTTCAATATATGTTATTATATATGCGAAACGATATAAGAGCACAATTTAATATTAATATGTAATTCACATGGTGACATGCATATGTTAGCATGAATAAGAATTGTTAGAATTTATGGATTTGCACATATATTGTATTAAGAATAATTGTGTGTTGGTTACTATCACTAAAATTGGCGTAAATTAAAGTGATCTACTAAGGTTTAAAATTAAATGGGTCAAAAGAAAACCTTATATAGTATGGGGTCTTATGTGTAGATACCCAGATGCTATTTCTAGTTAATGATGGGCTAAATTATAAATACATAAACCTGCACCTATTAAATGAGTAATGGTCCCCAAATTAGACGTAGGTTTTCGTTCTAACATCCCATTGTTGGAAATAGTAGAACGACTTACGTCTTGATTTGGAAGACTGTAGACAGAAAGATTCAGTAATCTCTGTAGCACTCATGAATTCAGATATACTTCCGCATTTAGTATCTGCTCTGACATGATATGTCTTGAGTAAAAGATGACTGTGTTCATCTTAAAGTAATTTCGTTCCTAACAATTGATATCACAAGCATGTATCACGTTAAATCATTGAGAAACCTTCTTTAGAAGACGTATCTGGATGAAGTATTACTGCCAGAAAGCTTTTGTTTGGTTATTTGATAACTAACAGGACATGCTTACGATTCAATGATTCTGTCAAAATTCTAAGGATTGTGATTAAATTCCTTTTCGAATTGTCGCCGTCAGAATAGAAGATTTGAAATTCCCTTTAAAAGCATTTGTTAGGTTTGTTAAACAAATTAGTAGTTAATGCTTCTTTGGTTGGTTACATTTATTCTGATGGTTTATGGATTCATATTCATTTATATTGAGGTTTTAATTTGAGCTATGGATACTGTTTGGAGTTTTGGTGCCGCCAGACAGATTGCTATTAGGGTTCTTTGCTTGGTTACTATTATTATTTTGTGTCAAGAGATAATAACTACAAATAATAGATACTGGCAGCAATTTTGGACATTTTTCGGGCCCACCATAATATATTTGGTTTAAATAATTATATGTTTCGGTTTGAAGAACTTAAATTTGAATACTAGTACAGTTGTATATATATTTTGAGATGAATAACCTGAAGTTAGATGTTGTCAAAGTGACCTCTCTAATGGAGATAAATTTATTTTAGAATATAAAAAGTTTTGTGCTTGTAAGCTATGTGTATATGGATCTACCTAAAGGAAGGTGAATTGTTACGACCTCAAATCCTTAATCGTGATGGTGTCTGTCGTGGAATCAGGCAAGCTAAACATTTCGTTGAATCTAACTTTACTTAAAAGAAAATTATAAATTTTAAAAGCAAATACTAATATAATCCATTTGAAAGTTTAAGGCAACATTTAAAGAACAATTCCAAAACCAACCCCAGATCTAGTGTCACTCAATCACGAGCTACTATAACATCATAATTTTAAAAAAAGGAAGTGCGGAAATAGACAACATAGTTCATAAAAATAAAAGTGCAACAGGAGGATAAAGAAGGAGAAGACGAGGTCGCGATTTCCAGCTGCTACCTCGATGACTCCGATGAAAACTAAGATAACTGCTCAGTAACCACTGTCGGGTCCCGATGTACCTGGATCTGCACACAAGGTGCAAGGGATAACGTGAGTACACCAACTCAGAAGTAATGAACCCAAACTATGCGCTGAGAGGTAGTGACGGACTAAACCTCAGAATTTACAATAGACAGTATACAAAAATTAGACATGCTAACAGTTTATCATAAATGAGTAAATATGCCAAGTACGCCAGTATACTCTACATGCCATCATAAAAATGTATGAAATCAGGGTGGATATGCACATAGTGCTCACAACCCTCACACATCAGTCCACTCAGTACCGTATATGGCTCTCAGGCTCAGGGAAGGTCCATCCCCGAACGTACATAAGCATCGGTGACCGTAGTCACTCGGTACTGAGGAAAAAGGCCAATCCATCCCCATGGAGAAGATCCATCTCTGGAACAAAACTCGAACAAAATCCATGTCCAGGAACGATCCATTCCTCACATATCATCAACTTCGGACAAGGTCCATGTCCAGGGAAGATCAATCCCTCAATATCAATGTGCTCACTGGGGGTGTAAAGACTCCGGAGGGGCCCTAGTGGCCCAAGCGCTATATCAAGCCAATGAAGGCATGATTTAAGTATCGCTGCAGTGTGTAGTCCCATCTCATAACTGTCTCAATAATAGGCTCTCGACCTCACTTAGTCATTACTCTCCAGTCTCACTCACATGGATCACAGATCCATAAATCAGCCCAAAACAATGATAAATATGCATATAATTAACAATACTGAGACTGAGGTATGAAATGATATGCTATAACCGGACTGAGTATATGGAATCAAATAAATCACAAAATGAGACAGTAATATACGACCACTCGGGTCTCAGCATTTTCGGCGTGAAGCCTAGCATTTATAGTTAACATGATTTCTAACATGTTCACAATTACCACATTAATAGAAGTGTGGATATCGATCAGTAATAGCTACTAGACAATGCCATGGGATGAGCCAGGCCACAAATACTCGGCGAATGCCCGCACGCCTGTCACTTGGCATGTGTGTCACCTCAATTATAGTCATAAATCATATAGCTCAGGGTTTCGAACCCTCAGAACCAAGTTTGAAAACGTTACTTACCTCAAAACCAGCTAAAATCCTAGCCCTCAATTCCTTTGCCTCTAGACTGGGCCTCCGAGTGCTCCAAATCTACCAAAAATCAGATTCATATCATTATAATATGCCAAGGAATGAAGCCCATTCGAAAATTACCAAATTTACCCAAAAATCCAGAAATTGGCCGAACCCGACCTCCGGGCCCACGTCTCGGAATTCGATAAAAATAACTAAACTAGAATCCTCATTACCTCACGAGTCTATGCATACCATGTTGGCCCATGTCACTGAATGGGTTTTGAAGATTGACAAATTTTGACAAGATGAACCAGGTCCATCATATCATACACACCTGAACGGAGCAGTTGGCACAAGAATCGTACAAGCATAGGAGATATTAGTGATTGCTGAGTATCAAAGAACTAAGAGGATGTCTCCTAATACGAAAAGATTGCAAACTGATGAAAGAAGTTGAATTCAGCAAGGACAGAAACAAAGGAAGGAAGTTGAGTTTGATAAGAACTTGTTCTCCCAGTTAGAATCGGACCAGAACTCAACAACTGACTTTATAAATACTCAAAGGTATTACTACTGAAATTGACGACACAAAAAGACGCACAAAGATTAAATTGAATCAAGTTCTGTAAACAAAATTCCCGGGTTATTTGCAAGCAGAAGTATTGTGCAAAGACTACAGTTCAACTAGAAGAAACAGTTCCATTCGTTTATCATTGAGTCTATTGGTTGTAGTAGGAGTTTTAACATTGTATCTTTTCAGCTTTCTTAGAAGAAAATTTTAATAGGTACACACTGTTCAAGTTAGAGTTAGCTTGACGTCTGTAGAAATTAACTAGAGGCTAGTTGATACAAAGAGGATTAGAGTTTAGTCCTAGGATTACAAAAGAGTTTATTTTGTAAGTCCGTTTGGCTCAGAGTTTTTAGTGAAGTGGTTGAGAAAATCCTACTAAGGAGTAAGTCGTGGTTTTTTCACCTTTTGAGCCAGGTGTTTTTCCACGTAAAAATATGTGTGTCTTTACTTTACTGCTTTATTATTCCGCAAATAGTAGTAAGTAGTACACCAAGAAGAACCAGGTTCTTCTTGTTAGACAGCACTCAAAAATTGGATACTGCACAATTAACTTATAATATTGTGTAGTATTGATGTCTAAAACATCAATTGGTATCAGAGCAGGTTATCCTTGAAAAGGCTAACACCTTGGAAAAGATCAAGATGAGTGCACCACCTGGGAACTGGGAAGGTCAATCAACTGCAAGACCACCACTCTTCAATGGCCAGTACTATTCTTGGTGGAAGAATAGAATGAAGGACCACCTTATTGGAGAGGACTATGAACTCTGGGACATAGTCACTGATGGACCACTTGCAACAATGAAGAAAACTGCTAAAGGTGAAGATGTACGTAAGACTAGGGCTGACTGCACGGCTGAAGATCTGAAGAAATGGGAGAAGAATGCCAAAGTAAAGAAGTGGCTAGTGTGTGGACTAGGACCAGATGAATACAGTAAAAACCAAACTTGCACCACTGCCAAAGAAATCTGGGATACTCTACAATTAGCTCATGAAGGAACAGCCCAAGTGAAGAGGTCTAGAGGTACACTACTATACTCTCAGTATGAAAACTTCACTATGAAAGAAAGAGAGACAATTCAGGAAATGTACACAAGGTTCACAACCTTGACAAATGAACTCAAGTCTCTTGGAAGAATCATACTTGAAGAAGACAAGGTAGATAAGATCTTGACAAGGGTTCTGCCTATCTCATGGGAAAGCAAGATCACTGCTATCCAGGAATCCAAATATATTGCAACCCTTAGACTAGATGAGCTGATTGGGAACCTCACTGCCTATGAACTCAAAAGGCAAACCATGAAGATGGATGTCCCAAAGAAGGAGAGAAGTCTAGCACTGAGGATCACTGAGGGAGCTGATCTGGAGGAGGATGAGATGGCCATGATAACCAAAGAATTCAGAAACTTTCTCATGAGGAAGAAAGGCATCTCCAGGGGAGGAAACTCCAACAAAGCAAAGGCACCAGAAAGATCAGCTAATGAGGGATGCTATAAATATGGCAAGACTGACCACCTCATTAAAAATTGTCCTCAGTGGGAAGTAGAGTGGAAAAAGGAAAGATATGAGAGAAGGAACAGGTTCAACCCAAGACAAACACAACAAAAGCTATGGTTGCTGCTTGGGGGGAAAGTTCAGATGAAGAATCAGAAGATGGTGAGACAGAAGATCAGGCTCTCATGGCAATTGGAGAATCTGATGAGGAGACTTATGAAGAACCAGAGGTAAGTATCTCACAACTTAAAACTAAAATAATTTTTTTATCTAAGGAGAAACTCTCTAAGTTGCTACTTGACTTCATAGATGATTCTGAGGAAACAACCAAAGAGAAGGATCAACTATCTAAAGAGTGTGCAATGCTAAAAGCAAAATGCATGGACCTGGAGATAAGGGTCAGTGAATATGAAAAGAAAAACACTGACTTGATGAACCAGGTTCATCCACTCGAAACTGAGATTCTAGAGCTAAAATCTGAAAACTTAAAGTTAAGACTAGGATC
>ML392760.1:0-82746 GCA_005239525.1 Nicotiana knightiana | reverse complement strand
CAAGTATCTCACTCTCCCTGAAAATAAAATCTGCACCCATTGTGGGAAGACTGGCCACTATAAATATGAGTGTGCTGTAAAAGAGAAGGCCAGTCAGAAAAATGAGAGATTCATTAAAAAGAAAAACTGGCTACCAAACTGGGCCAGAAAAAATCTGATTCATCCATTCTCTCATAGAAAATGACCCAAACTAGTTTGGGTTCTTAAAACTAACCCCTGATTTCCTTTTGTAGGTTCAAGTGAGAGGAGGCAGCCAGATTTGGTACTTGGATAGTTACTGCTCAATACATATGACTGGGAACATGGAACAGTTCCTTTCACTTGAAAGTCTCAAAGGAGGAAATGTCTCCTTTGGAAACGGAAAGAAAGCTGAAATCATTGGGGTTGGTAAAATAGGTAACGATGATACATGATCTATTGAACATGTGTATATCATAGATGGCTTGAAATATAGTCTGATCAGTGTATCACAAATATGTGACAGAGGTAACCTAGTTGCTTTTACTTCCACAAAATGTTTTGTGATCAACCTGCTTACTGACAAGATTGTTTTGCAGGGAAAAAGAATGAATAATATCTATGTCATAGATTTGTACACACTATCTGAAAACAAACTCACTTGTCTAAGTGTGTTGGACAGTGATCCCCTCCTGTGGCACAACGACTTGGTCATGCAAGTCTAACTCAGCTTTACAAACTAGTCTCTAAGGACTTAGTGGTAGGACTTCCTAACATTAAGTTCAATGAAGACAAAGTTTGTGAGGCATGTACCAAGGGCAAGTAGGTAAGGTCCTCTTTCAAAAGTAAGAAAATGGTCAGTACCACCAAGACGCTGGAACTGGTTCATATGGATCTATGCGGTCCTATGAGAACTTTAAGCAGAGGTGGTAAGAGATATGTGATGGTGCTAGTTGATGATTTTTCAAGGTCCACTTGGACCTTATTCCTGTCATCTAAGGATGAAGCATTTGATATGTTCACCTTATTTATTAAGAAAATTCAAAATCAATTGGGACATCAACTGGCATCAATAAGATCTGACCATGGTACTGAATTTGAGAATTTTAAGTTTGCTGAGTTCTGTGATGAACATGGTGTTAATCATAATTTTTCTACTCCTAGAACCCCACAGAAAAATGGGGTTGTTGAAAGGAAAAACAGAACTCTCGAAGACATGGCAAGAACCATGCTTTTATCAAGCAAACTACCTCACAGCTTCTGGGCAGAAGTAATTAACACTGCATGCTACATTATTAATAGATGCATGACCAGACCTCTGGTAGAGAAAACTCCCTATGAATTACTAAAAGGGAGAAATCCCAACATATCCCATCTTAGGGTTTTGGATGCAAGTGTTATGTGCATAATAATGGAAAAGATTCTCTAGGAAAATTTTATCCCAGAAGTGATGAGGGAGTGTTCTTGGGATAATCAACACATAGCAAAGCTTATAAAATATACAATAAAAGAACTATGAGTGTAGAAGAAAGTGTACATGTTGTCTTTTGATTAAACTAACACTTTATCTGAGAGACAGAAACCAGAAGATGAGGAGCTTGGACTGGTGAGGAGAAACGACCACATTGAAGCACCTATGGCGGATGGAACAGGTGATGGACCAAGTTCAACAACCCCACGCAACTTGACATGGGGAATTCTACATGGAAATAATGGCCATGATCGTGTTCCACAACTACAAGACAACATGGAACAATCCAGAAGTGAACAACTGGTACTCAAACCACACAGATATCAGAGTTCTCACCCTCTTGAGAACATCATAACAGACTTGAGATCTGGAATCAAAACTAGATCCTCCTTGAAAAATTTGTGTGCGTTTAATGCATTTCTATCCTTGATTGAACCAAAGAACATTGTTGAAGCCCTGCAAGATGCTGATTGGGTAACAACCATGCAAGAAGAGCTAAATCAATTTGAGAGGAGTCAAGTATGGCACTTGGTACCCAGGCCACTGGACAGATCAGTAATTGGCACCAAGTGGGTATTCAGGAACAAGCTCGATGAGGATGGAACTGTTACAAGCAATAAGGCTAGACTGGTTGTTCAAGGATATATCCAAGAAGAGGGAATTAACTATGATGAGACCTTTGCTCCTGTGGCAAGATAGGAGGCAATCAGACTTCTTATAGCGTTTGCTGCACACATGGAATTCACTCTTCATCAGATGGATGTAAAGAGTGCCTTTCTTAATGGCTACTTGAAGGAAGATGTATTTTTAAAACAGCCTCCTGGTTTTGAAAGCAAAGAGTCACCTAATCATGTATATAAACTTGACAAGGATCTCTATGGTCTCAAGTAAGCACCTAGAGCTTGGTACGAGAGATTGTCAAAATTTCTGCTGGAACATGGGTACAAACGAGGAAAGATAGATAGTACTTTGTTCCTAAAATAAAGGGGAAAAGATCTTCTGATTATGCAAATATATGTTGATGATATCATATTTGGGGCAACTACTAAAAAGCTTAGCAAGGAATTTGTTACATTAATGGGGAGTGAATTTGAAATGAGTATGATGGGTGAACTAACCTTCTTCTTAGGTTTTCAGATCAATCAAACTCCACATGGCATAATGATACATCAACAGAAGTACGTGAAAGAACTCCTCAAGAAATTCAAAATGGAGGATTCAAAGGAGATAGATACCCCAATAGCTACAGCTACAAAATTGGATGTGGATGAACCTGGTTCATCCGTTGATCATAAGACATACAGAGGGATGATTGGGTCTCTACTCTATCTTACTGCAAGTAGACCTGATATTGTGTTCAGTGTGGGACTATGTGCTAGGTTTCAAGCCAATCCAAAGGAGTCCCACCTCACTGTAGTAAAGAGAATTTTAAGTTATCTGAAGGGCACCACTGATCTGTGCCTTTGGTATCCTAAAGGTTGTAATTTTGACCTTGTAGGATATGCTGATGCTGATTATGCAGGTCTCTTAGATGACAGGAAAAGTACTTCAGGCATGGCTCACTTTTTGGGCTCCTGCCTTGTCTCTTGGGCCACCAAGAAACAAAATTCAGTAGCCTTGTCTACTGCTGAGGCTGAATATTTGGCTGCAGCCTCTTGTTGTGCCCAGTTGCTATGGATCAAGCAATAACTCCTGGACTTTGGTATAGATGTAGGATTCATTCCTATTTACTGTGATAACACTAGTGCAATCAGTATGACTAAGAACCCGGTTCATCACAGGAGAACTAATCACATAGATGATAGGCACCATTTCCTGAGGGATAACTATGAAAAGGAAATGATCTCAATCAAATTTTGTGCTACTAATCGTCAAATTGCTAATATATTTACCAAAGCATTGAGTAGGGAGCATTATGAGAGAAACAGGCTTGAATTAGGGATGATTAAGATCACCTAATTGAAAAACAGAATTGAAAAAAAAAGGGAATTTTTTTTTGGCTAGAAAATTTTAATTAGGTATTTAATCAGATTAATCATCAGTACTATGTCTCTATTGCCATACTCTTCTGCCATGTATTAATATGATTCCCTAGTCACTAATGATGTTTCTCTATCTTTGAAAATTGAGGCAAAATAAAGATTTTAACAGGATGAACCTGGTTCATCCATGCTGGTTTATGTGACTGACAAGGTACGTTCTTATCTCCATATGTATTAATTCAAGTAAAGTCATACATGAGCAGGACTCTATCTATTTATGGTTCAAATTCAATTCTCGTACTTATCCAAATAATGAACCAGTTTCAAGAACTCCCATCTCAATTAATTAGCCTAGTTTTAGGGGGAAAGTAACTGACTAATCAATGTCCAATCACTGACAGTTCTTAATCGATTAGGATCCTACTTGTTTAATACACTTCTGTTGAAATCTCCCCAGCCACAAGTTATAAATAGGCCATCATTACTCATTGTGCATAAAACATCAGTCGAACCTTGTTCAACTCACTCAACTCAAAATCCCTACTGCCTATTATTTTCTTCTCTCTCTAACCAAATCAAAATCATGTTGTCTCCTCCACCAGCTTCTTCTGACTCTTCCCCAAACAGAGATTATGATGGGGGAAACTATGAGTCTAATTCAAACTCTCCCTCAGTCTATAGTTCCGAGTCTCCTGAAAAATTATCAACCCCAGAACACTCTACAATCCTTGAACCCACACAAAACCCTACCCTAGCCCCCAAAACCCATCGTGTTAAGGTTCTTGCACGTAAATCTATGGCTTCTGGTTCAAGAGAAAAATTCTTGGAAGAATTGTTACGTGCTGAGGAAGGCTCTAAACCAGAATCATCCAATGATTCATTTAAATCAGCCAATGAAGACGAAGCACCTGGTCCATTCAGTGCTGAGAAAGGTAATACTGAAGTTACCTCTGATTTCAATTCTATTGAGAATTGATTTGTGTTGGTGGGATCTGTGGTGGATATGGAAGTGCCAAGAAGGCAAAGAAAATTTGGGAAAGAGAAAAATCTTGAAAACGAGGGTGAGGTAGATGTGAGGGGATCCGGGGAGGATGGTACCACACTTGCAATTTGTGGCCCCATTCTTGAAAATCTTGAAGAAGATGTCATGGTTTTAGGGGGAACTATTAATGTTGAGGAAGCTGTTGCTGGGTTAGAGAAGTTAATGAAGGAAATAGATGAACATGTTTCTTCTGGGGAAGAAACTTTGGCTGAAAGACTAAAGAAGTTGGGGGACTCATACAACCCCAAAAAGAGAAGGACTACAAAGTCCAGAAATTCTAAAGCCTCAGTTCCTTCAAAGAAAAGGAAGGCTGCTGATTCTGTTGGTGTACCTATTCCTAGGGTACGTGCGATGAGAAATAATGTACGAGAAGAGGAGGATAAATTGGAAAAATCTCTGCAAGAGAGCAAAAGAAAGAAGGCATAGAATGGGAAAGCAAAGGTAGGGGAAACTGTTGTTGTTGACGACGAAGAGTGGTTGGACCTGGTCCAACAAGAATAGGAGGCTGCTCCAGTGGTTATAAAGACTCCCAAGCCTAAAAAGGCTAAGACTTCTTCAAAGAAGTCGGCTACTGTGTCCATCACCACTGGGAGTACTACTTCAAGGACAAGGTCTAAGATAAATAAGGTGAAGAAAGTACAGTTTATTGAGAGGGATGATGATCCAGAATGGAGTGGAGAGGAAGAAAAGGAGGTTGGAGAAGTGTCTACTGACAGAGTTCCCATGTTTGGCAAGAGAAAAATCTTGAAAGGGAAATTGTTGAAGGATTTGGAGGATCATAGAATGAGGTATTTACTGGATTTTATGGCAGTGCACGGCTGGAAGGACATGGTCCTTCGTACGGAAGGCAGGCTAGTCAAAAATGAGGTTGTGGAGTTCATGGGGAATGCCACAATCATTAGAGGCAGGGTCACCTCATTGGTCAAGGGAGTTGAAGTCTCCTTTGATGCTCAAGAACTGGGAGTCATACTAGACATTCCAGCTGAGGGTTATGAAGACTACACGAGGCAGAGATGGTCGTGTTTAGATGGAATGGCCTCAGCTCTCAATATCACCAGATTCTTCTGCGTCAATGAGAAGGAGATTGAACCTAGGGCTGTGTACAAGAGTGAGATGAAGCCTTAGCACAAGTTGTTCTTTGAATTTGTGATCAAGTTCATGTTGCCCAGACAAGAACGAAGACACACTGCTAACTACATGGATTTAACCCTTATGGAGTGTCTCTACAGAGGCAAGCAGATTAATTGGCCAGCTTTTATCATCCAGCTCTTGGAAAGAGTGGTGAATGGCACCAAAGCGCATGCGATCCCTTATGGCTCTTTTTTGACTGTCGTTCTTGCTCATTTTGGAGTTCCTACAAAGAAGACTGAGATGGCTACTGCTAAGGATTTCTTTGGGAAGGACACTCTGCTGTCTTGTGATTATACTGTCAATGCCCCGGCAGATGAACCTGGTTCATCTCAGAAGCTAATAGTCAACAGCAAGGTCCGTACTTTGGTGCAAGAAAGCGAGTTAAAGGATATGGAGATCCTTCGATTGAGGACTCGCTTAATTGAGGTGGAAGCTGAGCGTGATGCTCTCAAAGCTGAGTTAGCAAAGGAGAAGGAGAAAAATGAAGGTGTTTTACACCAAATGATGTCCCTTCTACAAACCAAGAACCCAGCCTCATCTGCACCCTCCCAGCCTTAGCAATGTCCAGTGTTATCCCCTCCTAACCTATCAAGTGTCCAGTTCGGGACAGTGTCTAGTTTTTGTTTCAGTTTTTATTCTGTTTTTCTCATGTGTTGGCTGTTTTTTATTTTAATCTGTTTTGGTGTTGATCATCCTTGTTAATCAATGAAAGCTTGCTGGTTTGAAAAATGTCTCAATTTCTTATTTAGCTTACATTATTAGTTTCTTGTGATGATTAAACATGTTTGCACCTGCAGTTGCCTAAATTGGCCATGAGTGAGAATTAAAAACTGGTAAGTATCATTTTGTAACTTTTCGATGATGCCAAAATGGGGAAGATGTGTTGTGGTAAATTTTCAAAAAATATGATATTTATAACCTAATGAACCTGGTTCTCAATGATTAATGCCTAAAAATATACAAAGTGTTTGAAGTGTATACAAGATAAAAGCACAGAGTTTGTCATCATCAAAATGGGGAAATTTGTTGGCCCATGTCACTGAATGGGTTTTGAAGATTGACAAATGGTGACAAGATGAACCAGGTCCATCATATCATACACGCATGAACGGAGTAGTTGGCATAAGAATCGTACAAGCATAGGAGATATCAGTGATTGTTGAGTATCAAAGAACTAAGAGTATGTCTCCTAATACGAAAAGATTGTAAATTGATGAAAGAGGTTGAATTCAGCAAGGACAGAAACAACGGAAGAAAGTTGAGTTTGATAAGAACTTGTTCTCCCAGGTAGAATCGGACCAGAACTTAACAACTGACTTTATAAATACTCAAAGTATTACTGCTGAAATTGATGACACAAAAACACGCACAAAGATTAAATTGAATCAAGTTATGTAAGCAAAATTCCCAGTTTATTTGCAACCAGAAGTATTGTGCAAAGACTACAGTTCAACTAGAAGAAATAGTTCCATTCGTTTATCATTGAGTCTAGTTAGTTGTAGTAGCAGTTTTAACATTGTATCTTTTCAGATTTCTTAGAAGCAAATTGTAATAGGTACACACTGTTCAAGGTAGAGTTAGCTTGACGTCTGTAGAAATTAGCTAGAGGCTAGCTGATATAAAGAGGATTCGAGTTTAGTCCTAGGATTACAAAAGAGTTTATTTTGTAAGTCCTTTTGGCTCAGAGTTTTTAGTGAAGTGGTTGAGCAAATCCTACTGAGGAGTAGGTAGTGGTTTTTTCACCTTTTGAGCTAGGTGTTTTTCCACGTAAAAATATTTGTGTCTTTACTTTACTACTTTATTATTCTGCAACTAGTAGTAAGTAGTACACCAAGAAGAACCAGGTTCTTCTTGTTAGATAGCACTCAAAAATTGGGTACTGCACAATTAAATTATAATATTGTGTAGTATTGACGTCTAAAACATCATACCAAGAACATCAAAATTGGACTTCAAATGACCCCTCAAATCCTAAATATAAAGTCTCTAATCACAAGCCCTAATTACCCCACTTTTGTACTAATTTCTCATAAATTTCACCACTAATCAGTCCATTAATCATATATAAATGAGTTTTAAGTCCAAAAGCCTTACCTCCATGAAGAACTGTCGATTTCCCTCTTCATAAACCCTTCAAAAGCTTCAAACCCGTATAAAAATGGTGAAAGAATTACCAAAATTCGCTAAGTGCCCTATTTATATGATTTGCAGAGGGATTTCCGCACTTGCGGCCAATTTTTCGCACCTACGGACCCAGGTTCGCACCTGCGAGAATCACTTAAAATCCAATTTTCCGCACCTGCGATACAAATTCCGCACATGCGACTCCGCATGTGTGGCCCTAGCTCCGCATTTGCGTCTTCCTCCTATCCACCCAAAATCCGCATCTCGGTCTCTTATCCGCTTCTGCGGGCTGGCACATGCGGTCCCCTATCCGCAGGTGCAGTTACACCAGCACCAGCAGCTTCAGCAGCAATTTTCCAACTTTAAATCCCCCGATGGCTATCTGAAATCATCCCGAGCCCTTCGGGACCCCAACCAAAAATACCAACAAGTCATAAATGGTAATCTGGACTTAGTCGCGCCCTCGGAACACCCAAAACAACATCAAAACACTAAATTCACCTCGGATTCAAGCCTATGAACTTAGAAACTTCCAAATTTCGCCAAAGATGTCAAAACCATCCAAAACACGTCCGATTAACCTGAAAATTTGCACACACATCCAAAATGACCCTACGAATCTGTTCCCACTTCCGAAATTCCATTCCGACCCCGATAGCTAATATTCCACTACCGATCGAAAATCGCCAAAACTCAATTTTGCTAATTCAAGTCTAATTTTACTCCGGACCTCAAAACCATATTTCGAACACACTCCTAAGTCCCAAATCACCTAACGAAGCTATTTGAGAAAAATCAACATTCCAAGGTCGTTTACCTATAAGTCAACTCCCGGTTGACTTTTCCAACTATTAAGCTCATTTAAGAGGCTAAGTGCCTCAATTCTCACCACGACCACTCTGAACCCGAGCCAGCCAACCCAATACCACACAAAAGAGATGAACCACACAAGCAATGAAGCAGAAATGGGGGAAACAGTATAAACTCTCGGAACGACCGACCGGGTCGTTACATTCTCCCCCTCTTAAACAAATGTTCGTCCTCGAACGTGCTAAGAGTTGTTCCAAAAGCCATCAAACCACCGAATAACCTTACCATGCACATACCCGGGGTTGACCCCATGTCACCCTGCCCCACATCGATCTAATAACACAACACATTCGAATGCCACTATATCCAACCTAATCCTCACGCCTTAGAACCCAAATTCCACGTCAGAACTTGTCTACAAGATTAGAATCACGCCTCCACACATTGTATATGTCTGAACATGCTTTATCCAACCAGAGTCATAACTCAAGTCGAAGTCACATGATATATCACCTATCTCGAACACTCCTAACGATAAGCTCAAATCATAACAGACGCCCAAGCCACCCAAATGCCAGTAATAAACCCGACATCGAACAGAGACCCGTTATAACACCTTAATATACTGCTAATGATGAGAGAAACGCCCAGAAACCCATAACACTTCTTCGTATCAACAAGTAATGGAACTATCTCCCTTCGACAGAAAATATAGCAAAACTTCTAAGCCAATCAGCGTCAATATCCTCCCAAATATGTCGTAACTAGATCCGATAACACCCATTCTAGGTTCGCTGACCTCCTTCATCCGTCACAACCACTCCAGAAATAGGACACATCAATACCACTTAAAGCCATAACCCGTGCAATCCGTGTACCAATAGACAACACCCCAAATGTACCCAAACATGAAAAATGAAACCAAACAAGAAGCCCGTATCTCATTATTAACGGGTAACACCACAATGCAATGCTAAGAATTCCTCACATACCACAGAACCAAAACAGACAAATACTACACACAAGGGTCCTATTTAACATACTCCGATGCACTGCGTGAACCCTATCTGAATGTTGGTCCCTATTATACCCCTCGCTTAGTCTTTCTAAAAAGATCAAAAGTCACGCGAAACCGATATCAAGTATTCCAAGTTCATTACCATAACCACAGGAAATTAGACGCTACCATGCCACACGAATCTGAAAGAACACAACCCATACATCCAAACCCTACGATACTCATCTACTTTACCTTAATCAAACTCCACTATAAGACCACAACAGAACCGCACCATGTTTTCCTAAAACCAATGAATCATCGCTCCCCGAAGCAGGTACGGGTAACTCCTAGATCATCCTGGAGCACAGATAAACCCAATAGCCATTAACTGACACCCTCAAAATAGCTCTACGGAGCCAAACAATCTGCTTCGGTGCAAAACATCTATCGATCCGGTCGTATACCATAGACCAATGACCCTCCGAAGGCCCATAATGACTGAATCGCATCACACACTACCCCCCCTTCCTCCCCCCCCCCCCCCCCCCGGCTAGCCTTAGCTACAACTTTACAACCTACAACTATGAAATCATCTACTCATTCGAGTTTCCAGACTCAAACCCCTCAAAGCACACCAATCACCATACCCGATCTCAATTTCGTCGCTTGAATGACTAACACCTCTCCAATACCCGATCACTCCACGAGGAAATACCCCCTACGATCTATAGGTGCTACAAAGCCGGACTTGAATACTCACAGCCGAACAACAAGGAGGGTGCCTCCAAACCAATGAGATATCCATAAAGAAAGACACAGAGCATCTTCCGAAACTTACACCTACATCAAGTCATACCTAAAATTATCACCATCTATCTGATCAAACTATATCGAAACTGACCATACTCAGAAATGACACTTCCACCCAGCTCTCCTGACCCCCAATAGGTACCACACATGACCGACACATGACGTCCATAACAACAACATCACCCACAAGGGCGAGCACATGAACAGATGTAACAAAAGACTCACGGGGCACATCCATAGAATGGGATAAAATATGATGAACATATGAATATGAAAAATCGAAATCAAATAAAACGGAAGCATCTCGTGACGCACTGAAACAATACATGGGATCACGGCATCAGAAGCCATCTCATCCGCTCTGGATAAAGTGCATAAAATTAGGCCTGATCACCACTTGATCGACCTCCCCCTCTAGGGGGACCCCTGACTGTCTGACCCCTACCTCTAGCTGCCTGGGTGGGCGGTGCAGCAACTGGGACTGAAGCAGCAGGCTGACTCCTCTATTGATAAGTACCTCTCCCAAGACGAGGACAAAACCTCTTGATATGGCCCACATCTTCACACTCAAAGAAACCCCTCTAGGAGAATGGCACTAGGGACTGAAGGGAACCTCTAGCACTAGGATAACCACCAGAAGAACCAGGCATAGATGAACCCTGAACCGATGGTGCACAAAATGAACTCTGAGCTGGCAGGGCACTGAATGATGGATGCATCTGATGCGAACTGTGAGGATCACGACCAACTGATCCACCACGATAACTTGAGCGACCTGGCTGAGCCTGCCTGAATGGACGGCCTCTGCCGGGCTGAGGCTGCCCCTCTGAAGGAAGCCCACCAAAACTCCCAGATCCTCGAGACCTCTTGGCCTCCCTCCCGATTTGCTCCTGGCAGCAAACTGACTCAATCTCTCTGGAAATGTCAACCACCTCCTCAAAAGAAGCTTCAGATACCCTCTCCCTGGTCAGAAAATCTGAAGCTAATAAGTGAGGCCATCAACAAACCTCCAGATCCTCTCTCTATCCATGGGAACTATCCAAATAGCATGACGGGCCAACTCGGAGAACCTCATCTCATACTGCATCACAGTCATATCCCCCTGACGAAACTGCTCGAACTCCCTGTGCAGCTCCTCCCTGCGGGACTGCGGTATATATTTCTCTAGGAATAGAATAGAGAATTGACGCCAGGTAAGTGGTGCTGCATCAGCTTGTCTACGCCTATCATAGGCCTCCCACCAAGCGAGTGCAGCTCCTGAGAACTGGAAGGTAGTAAATGGGACCCCACTAACCTCCAATATCCCTACAGTGCGAATAATCCTCTACACTTGTCCAAAAAGCCCTGGGCATCCTCACCCTCAGAGGCTGAATTCTACTAAACCTCTCCAACCTGCGTTGTTCGTCATCTGCCAAAGCTGGGACCACAAAATCCTGGGCTGGGTCAACCGGCTGGCCTGGAACTGCACCCGGTGTCTGAAGCCCCTAGGTGCCTCCCCCGGCCTGAGAAGTAGCAGCAGTGGTAGACATAGCGACTGCCTGTGCAAGACTGGTGCACACGGTCAAAATCTGAGCAAGGGTCTCCTGAAGACCCGGAATCACAATAGGAACCTGGTCCTGAATAGTAGGAGGGTCCACAGGTGTTGCCCCGGCTGCTGCGCGGGCTACACCCCTCCCTTGACTACGGCCTCGACCACGGGCTCGAACCCTCAGCGATCCAGCTGGTGTCTGATCACCCCGATCGGTAGCGCGAGTCCTCGCCATCTGTGAGAGAATGAAACAACAGAGTTTAGTTCCAAAAATCAACAGATTCACACGACATAATTCAAGAATGTGTGTTTTTTCCTAAGGTTTTTGTAGCCTCATGAAGATAAGTACAGATGTCTCCGTACCGATCTGCAAGACTCTACTAAACCTGCTCATAACTGGTGAGACCTATGTAACCTAGAGCTCTGATACCAACTTGTCAAGACCCCAAATCCTTAGTCGTGATGGCGCCTATCGTGACACATTTCGTTGAATCTAACTTTAATTTCCAGAAAATTATAAATTTTAAAAGCAAATACTGATAATAATCCATTTAAAATTTTGATGCAACATGTAAAGAACAATTCCAAAACCAACCCCGGATCTAGTGTCACCCAGTCACGAGCTACTATAACATCATAATGTAAGAAAAAAAGAAATTCGGAAATAGACAACATAGTTCATAAAAATAAAAGTTCAACGGGAGGATAAAGAAGGAGAAGAAGAGGTCGCGATCGCCAGCTGCTACCTCAACGACTCTGACGAAAACTCTGATAACTGCTCAGTAACCACTGCCAGGTCTTGATGTACCTGGATCTGCACACAAGGTGCAGGGGGTATCGTGAGTACACCAACTCAGAAGTAACGAACCCAAACTATGGGCTGAGAGGTAGTGACGGACTAAACCTCAGAATTTACAATAGACAGTATACAAAAATTAGACATACTAACAGTTTATCAAATATGAGTAAATATGCCAAGTATGCCAGTATACTCTACATGCCATCATTAAAATGTATGAAACTAGTGTGGATATGCGCATATTGCTCACAACCCTCACACAACAGTCCACTCAGTACCGTATATGGATCTCAGGCCCAGGGAAGGTCCATCTCGGAATGTACATAAGAATCGGTGACTGTAGTCGCTCGGTACTAAGGAAAAAGGCCAATCCAGCCTCATGGAGAAGGTCCATCTCCGGAATACAACACTCGAACAAAATCCATGTCCAAGGACGATCTATCCCTCACATATCATCAACTTCAGACAAGGTCCATGTCCAGGGAAGATCCATCCCTCAATATCAATGCGCTCACTGGGGGTGTAAAGACTCCGGAGGGGCCCTAGTGGCTCAAGTGCTATATCAAGACAACGAAGGAATAATTTAAGTATTGATGCGGTATGTAGTCTGATCTTATAATTGTCTCAATAACAGGCTCTCGGCCTCACTCAGTCATTACTCTCCAGTCTCAATCACATGGATCACAGATGCATAAATCAGCCCGAAACAATGATAAATATGCATATAATTAACAATACTGAGACTGAGGTATGAAATGATATGCTATAACCGGACTAAGTATATGGAATCAAATAAATCACAAAATGAGACAGTATTATACGACCACTCGGGTCTCAACATTTTCGGCGTGAAGCCTAGCATTTATTCTTTACATGATTTCTAACATGTTCACAATTACCACATTAATAGAAGTGTGGATATCGATTAGTAATAGCTACTAGACAATGCCATGGGATGAGCCAGGCCACAAATACTCGGTGCACACCCGCACGCCCGTCACTTGGCATGTGTGTCACCTCTATTACAGTCATAAATCATATAGCTCGGGGTTTCGAACCCTCAGAACCAAGTTTGAAAACGTTACTTACCTCACAACCGGCTAAAATCAGAAGCCCTCAATGCCTTTGCCTCTAGACTGGGCCTCCGAGTTCTCCAAATCTACTAAAATCATATTCATATCATTATAATATGCAAAGGAATGAAGCCCATTTGAAAATTACCAAATTTACCCAAAAATTCCGAAATTGGGCAAACCCGACCCGCCGGGCCCACGTCTCGAAATTTGATAAAAAAAGACCAAAACTAGAATCCTCATTCCCTCATGAGTCTATACATACCAAGAATATCAAAATCGGACTTCAAATGACCCCTCAATCCTAAATTTAAAGTCTCTAATCACAAGCCCTAATTACCCAAATCTTTTACTAATTTCCCACCAATTTCACCACTACTCATGCCATTAATCATATATAAACGAGTTTTAAGTCCAAAAGTCTTACCTCCACGAAGAACTCTTAATTTCCCTCTTCAAAAACCCTTCAAAAGCTTCAAACCCGTATAAAAATGGTGAAAGAATGACCAAAATTCGCTAAGGGCCCTATTTATATTATCTTCCCAGGGATTTCCGGACCTGCGGCCATTTTCTCGAACCTGCGGTCCCAGGTGCGCACCTGCGAGAATTACTTAAAATCCAATTTTCTGCACCTCCGATACAAATTTCGCACCTCCGACTCTGCAGGTGCGGCCCCAGTTCCGCATCTGCGATCTTCCTCGTGTCCACCCAAAATCCGCATTTGCGGTCTCTTGACCGCTTCTGTGGGCCTGCACCTGCGGTCCCCTATCCGCAGGTGCGATTACACCAGCACCAGCAGCTTCAGCTGCAATTTTCCAACTTTAAATCCCCCGTTGGCTATCCGAAATCATCCCGAGCCCCTCGGGACCCCAACCAAAAATACCAACAAGTCATAAATGGTCACCCGGACATAGTCACACCCTCGGAACACCCAAAACAACATAAAAACACTAAATTCACCTCAGATTCAAGCCTATGAACTTAGAAACTTTCAAATTTTGCCAAAGATGTTGAAACCATCCAAAACACGTCTAATTAACCTTAAAATTTGCGCACACATCCAAAATGACTCTACAAATCTGTTCCCACTTCCAGAATTCCATTCTGACCCTGATAGCTAATATTCCACTGTCGACCAAAAATCGCCAAAACTTAATTTCGCTAATTCAAGCCTAATTCTACTCTGGACCTCAAAACCACATTCCTCTCACAATCCTAAGTCCTAAATCACCTAAAAAAGCTATCCGAGCCAAAAATCAACATTCCGAGGTCGTTTACCTAAAAGTCAACCCCAGTTGACTTTTTCAACTAATAAGCTCATTTAAGAGGCTAAGTGCCTCAATTCACCACGACCACTCTGAACCCGAGCCAACCAATTCAACACCACACAAAAGAGATGAATCACACAAGCAATGAAGCAGAAGTGGGGCAAACGGGTTAAACTCTCGGAACGACCGGCCAGGTCGTTACATCAATAGTCAATAGAATTACATGTGCAATTTTGTGGTAATAAACACAAGATAATTATTTGGTTTTTATGTGTGAATAATAAATCAGCCAAAAGGAAGATTTATTACTCGACATGTTCTTTTATTATTAGTGTTTGATTACTACACCAATATACCACTTACAAGTTAATAGTTTGTACAAAGATGAAATATCAATGGAGTGATCGGTGCCTTGAGATGGGATTTACCTTTATTCGAATTTATTTTCATTTGGTTATAAGTATTATTTGAGATTATTTCGTTGTTTATTGTTCTGGGGATTCAGTTAAAATTACTTTGGCAAATATTACTGCCAACATTAATTCAATTCTAGAAACATTTGGGGGCACTATATATGAAAACACTACAACGGCTAAAGGAATTTATGACCAAAATTGAAAACGAATTTGTTAAGAATGAAAAGGTGAAGAATCATACACTTTTGAAAAATTTGAATTCAATGTGTTACGGAAAGAATAAGAAAGTTGTGTTACAACAACAGAAAAGAAACAACATAAGGAATTAACTAAGGATAGTTGTTTCTTCAGTGAAGCTGAAAGCCATCAGAAGAAGGGTGTTCTTCTTTGTTTTGTTTATTTTGAGGTTAATTTGACTTCGGTACCAACACACACGTGGTGATTAGATTCCGGTGTGACAACTCACATCAGCGTGTCTATGCAGGGTTGCTTGAATTGTCGAAAGCCTAATGATGATGAAATATACATCTAAGTAGGTGACGACAAATCGGTGAAAGTTTAAGCAATGGGAACATTTATATTATTGTTAAGAACTAGTTTTTATTTGGATTTGAATGAGAGTTTTGTTACACCGTCCTTTAGACGGAATTTTATTTTCTTATTGGACAAGTCTGGTTATTTTTGTTCGATCGAAAATGGAAAAGTCAGTCTCTCTCATAATTCAAAATTGGTTAGTTATGGTTCTTTATCAGGTTATGATAATCTATATTTACTTGATACAGTTGCTTTATTCAATGAATCCTTGCATGATAACATAACTGGTAATAAGCACAAATTAACCAGTGAGAATTCAGTTACATTGTGGCATACGAGATTAGGTCACATCTCCAAAAGGGGAATTGAGAGACTTGTGTCCGATGGTATTCTCGATCCCCTTGATTTTTTAGATTTTGATGTTTGTGTTGATTGTATTAAGGGGAAATAAGCAAATACTAGGATATTTGGAGACAACAGGAATTCAGACGTCTTAGAACTAATACAAACTGATATGTGTTGACCGTTCCCTACAGCTTCTTGGAATGGTCAACAATATTTTATAATGTTCATAGACGACTTCTCAAGATATGGCTACCTTTATCTCATTCATGAAAAATTGCAATCACTGGATGTGTTCAAAACTTATAAAGTTGAAATTGAGAACCAACTAGGCAAAATGATTAAAAGCGTAAGATCTAACCATGGGGGTGAATGCTACTGTAGATTTGACGGATAAGGTGAACAACATCCAGGTCCATTTGCAAAATTCCTAGAGGAATGTGGTATCGTCCCACAGTACACCATGTCGGGTTTGTCCACTATGAATTGTGTTGCTGAAAGGCGAAACATAATGCTTAAGGATATGGTAAGGAGTATGATTAGTCGTTCTACCTTTCCTGAATCACTTTGGGGAGAAGCATTAAATACCGCATCATATATACTCAACAGAGTTCTGACTAAAGCGACGGTTAAGACTCCTTATGAGCTTTAGACAGGCAAGAACCCTAGTTTAAAGCATTTGCACATTTGGGAACGTCCAGTTGAGGCAAGGCCTTATAGGCCAAATTAAAAAAGAAACTGGACTCTAGGACTGTAAGTTGCTATTTTATTGGATAGTCTAAAAGATACAGGGGTTACAAGTTTTATGATCCCACTATTAAGGCTATTTTTTAGATGAATAATGCAAGGTTCTTGGAGGATGTTGAGTTTGCGGGGGAGAAAGATTTAAGGATTTTGTCTTTGAAGAGGAACATATTGACATTCCTCTAGTTGCTATTGATAATGCTCCGGAAAAACTTTCTATACCTGACATTGTTCAAGAAGCAAATTCAAATCAAGACAATGTCATTCATCCTCATGTTCAAGAAGTTGTTCCAGAAGAACAAATTCTACAGCATTAAGAACTAAAGTAATTAAAAAGATCCACTTGAGATCAGAGAAATCAAATTCCAGATGATTACATTGTATTTCTCCAAGAACATGAAGTTGACCATGGAATGATGGAAGATGATCCAATAAACTTCCGTCAAGCCATGGAAAGTTCCAACTCTCAAAAGTGGATTGATGCCATGAATGAAGAGATGAAGTCCATGAATGACAATGACTTGTGGGACCTTATCTAATTGCCTCAAGGTGCAAAGCATATTGGTTGTAAATGGATATTTAAAACCAAGAGGGATTCAATGGGTAATGTGGAGAAGTATAAGGAACATCTTGTTGCTAAAGGGTTCACACAGAAAGAAGACCTCGACTTTAAAGAGACTTTCTCTCCAGTTTCATCGAAAGACTCTTTCAGGACTATAATGACGTTAGTTGCAAATTTTGATCTTGAGCTAAATCAGATGTATGTCCAGATATCGTTTCTTAATGGTGATATTGATGAGACAATTTATATGGTACAATCAGAAAATTTTCTATCTTGTGATGCACAGTCAATGGTTTGCAAATTAAGGAAATCTATCTATGGGCTTAAGCAAGCATCTCGTCAATGGTATTACAAATTACATCAAGTTGTTATCTCATTTGGTTTCGAGATGAATCTTGTTGATGACTGTGTATACCACAAGTTTAGCAGGAGTAAGTATATTTTTATGGTTTTATGTGTCGATGACATATTGCTTGCCACAAATGATATAGGCTTATTGTATAAAACTAAGAAATTTTTGACAAAGCATTTTGAGATGAAAGATATTGGTGATGCAAGTTTTATATTAGGCATTCAGATATACATCGAGATCGCTCTCGAGTATTCTTGGATTATCACAAAAGGCCTATACTAAGAAAGTACTAAAGAGATTTGACATGCAAGATTGTAAACCAGGTGATACCTCTATTGCTAAAGGAGACAAGTTTAGTCTCAAATAATGCCCCAAGAATGATTTTGAGACTAAGGAAATGCAGATGATTCCCTACGCTTCAGCAATAGGGAGTTTGATGTATGCTCAGGTTTGTACGCGTCCTGATATTGCGTATATTGTCCGAAGTTAGGCAGATACTTGAGCAATCCGGAACTTGATCATTGAAAATCACCCAAACGAGTCATGCAATATCTATAGAGAAAAAAAGATTGTATGTTCACATAGAGAAAGTCTGATAAGTTAGAAATCATCGGATATTCAGATGCCGACTTTGCTGGATGCCAAAATAGCATGAAATCAACTTTAGGCTACATCTATCTGCTTGTTGGAGGAGCTATCTCCTGGAAGAGTGTTAAACAAACACTTGTTTCTTCTTCCACCATGGCAGCTGAGTTTGTAGCATGTTATGAGGCATCTAATCGTGGGATATGGCTGCGAAATTTTATTATTTGGCTGCGAATTGTGGATGGTATAGAAATACCACTTAAGTTATTTTGCGACAATAAGTCAACAGTCATGTATTCCAATAACAACAGGATTTCAACAAACCCAAAGTACATTGACATTAAGTTTCTGGTTGTTAAAGAAAGAGTTTAGAATGGCCAGGTGTTTATAGAATATATTGGAATGAACTCCATAGTTGCGGATCCGTTTACTAAGGGACTACCACCCAAGGTCTTTCATGAGCACACTGTTCATAAGAGTGTCATGTCATTTGAGGATATCCGGCTTTAGTGGGAGTCTGTAACTTTTTTAAATTCTATTTTGTTATAGACACATTTTAGTTTTTAGTTCTATGGATATTTTGAGGATATTTCTGCAGAAATAAAGTATTCATTTTACTTTCCAATCTAACTTATTTTTCAGTTGGACTAGTTGGATATAGGCATGCTTAGATCACATTGCATGTAATTTTCATGCTACACATCCATACTTGATCTATGTCTGTAACGACTCGGCCGATCGGTTTGAGTATTGTAGCCTCGTTCCTCCATTTATTGCTTATTCTGTACTCATTTGTTATTATATGACTGGCCGGGGTGGTTAGTTTAATTCCGGGGATGTTTCAGAATGAGTTAGGACACTTAGTCTCAAGGTTGGAAGCTTAAGTTGAAAGAGATGACCAGATGTTGACTAGTGAGTAAATGGCTCCGGAATGGAGTTTTGGTGGTTCCGATAGTTTCGTATGGTGACTTTGAACTTAGGAGTATGTCTGAATATTAATTTGGAGGTCTGTAGATAAGTTCAACTTGAATTGGCGAAGATTGGAAAAGTTGAAGTTTGGAGAGTTGAGAAGTTTGAACGAGAGTTGACCTTTGTGGTTACCAGGCTCAAATTTTGGTTTCGGAAGTTGGAATAGGTCAGTTGTGTCATTTATGACTTGTGTACAATATTGGAGGTCAATCGGATTTGGTTTAGTAGGTTTCGACATTAGTTTTGTAAGTTAGAAGTCCATAAGTTCATTAGACTTGAATCAGTGTGCGATTCATGATTTTAGTGTTGCTAGATGTCATTTGAGGCTTCGAGCAAGTTCTTATGATGTATTAGGACTTGTTGTTATATTTGGTTGAGGTTCCAAGGGTCCTCAGGTGGATTTTGGGTGGTTAGAAGATTGAAATTGGACTTAGAGGAGTTGTAGAGTTACTGTTGGTCTGGTGAGATTGCACCTGCGGAGGATTGATCGCTCGTGTGTGACCGAAGATTCGAGCCTGGAGTCGCAGGTGCAGTTCTGTGGGTGTGGGTAGTAGTCGCAGCTACGAGCCTGAAAATGTGACGAGTCTCCGTAGATGCAGAGTTTGGTAGACGAGGCTATCTTCGCAGAAGCGGATAGGAACTCGCAGGCACGAATGCGCAGAAGCGAGAAGCGGACTCACAAGTGCGAGTTTTGGCCGCTGAAGCGGCAGGTTAAGGGTTGAGTACATTTCTAGATATGCGGATTTTAACTGCAAAAGCGGTACCTCAGAAGCGGCTAAATGGTCCACAGAAGCGGGACCACTGGCAGTGTATTAAAGTCGAAGGGTTAGAGTTATTCCTTCATTTTTAGAATTTGAGAGCTCAAATTGAGGCGATTTTTGAGAGAGATTTCACGAGATTTCAAGAGGTAAGCCAATTTTTACCATTTTTATTCATTAATAATGAATACCCATTGAATTTCTCACCTAGATTATGTGTTTTTAAGATGGCAATTGGGGAATTTTGAACTAGGGATTGAAGAGTAAAATTTGGGTAATTTTGGTATGGTTGGACTCGTTATTGAATGTGTGTTTGGATTTTGTTAATTTTGTCGAATTTCAAGATGTGAGCCCAAGGTTGACTTTTTGACTTTTGTTAAAGAGCCTAGCTTTATCATATGAAGTTGATTCCTATAGCTTGTATTGATTGTATTAAGTTGTTTGTTACTAGATTTGGGTCGTTCGAAGGTCGACTCGCGAGGCAGGGGAATTTTAGAGTAGGAATTTGCACGGTTTGAGGTAGGTAACACCTCTAAACTTGGTTCTGAGGGTATGAATCCCTTAAATACGTGTTATGTGGTTGGTGTTGAGGTGACGCACATTCTAGGTGACAAGCTTGTGGGCGTGCACCGCTGTAACTGTGACCGGGTCAATTTTGTGGAACTGTGCAGTCATCTAATCTTGTTATTATTCATGTATTCTCCATGTGTTAGAGAAATTAAGTTGTGAACCATGTTAGAAATCATGTTTAGCCTATATGTTGGTACTGTTGGGACCCACAGAGCTTGTTTTGTTGTTGAATTATTTGCTAATTGCAATTATGTACTGAGTCACATCTACCTTTTGTATATTACATCTTAATATTCATTGCCATTTGTTGTTATATCATATTATTCATTATTTTGGCTGATTTCCATGAGATCTGTGTGCCCGAGAGACTCGAGAGATTGATGACTGAGGGCCTGATTGTGAGCGATATTTATGGGATCGGGCTACATGCCGCATCAAATTGATTGATTCATGCCATGAATTGCTTATATTAGCGCTTGGGCAGGATCCGCCCCTCCGAAGTCTGACATACCAGCAGTGCGCGCAGGTACCTACTGAGTGGGAGTGCCGAGTGATTGAGAGATCTTAGTGACTGAGAGTGCAGAGCGATTAGGAGTACTGAGTGACTGGGAGTACCGAGTGACTTGGAGTACTGAGTGACTGAGCATTTCGAGTGAGATTGAATACTCCAAGAGTATCATTACGACTTTATCATTGTGGTGCAATACAATTGACTTGCATATTTGACATGTAGATGTAGAGATATAACATTCCTCATATCAGTCACACTTGGCATATCTTATCTGTGTTGAGCTTACACTGTTAAAACTTGAAAGCATGGCTATATTTTTGTACTGTGTACAAACTTATTATGAGATTGCTCTGAGTTATTACTGCCATTTGTTATGTCATATTTATACTATTATAATCTGGATTTGGACTGTACATTTCACAACCGACTCAATGTACATAGGTAACATGACTACATTTGTCATATTTATACTATTATAATCTGGATTTGGACCGTACATTTATGAGCTCGTCACTACTTTTATCCCAAATGTAGTCATGTTACCTATGTACATTGAGTCGGTTGTGTAAGCATAAACTTCAATTCATACCAGGATCTTGAACATGATGATCTTACACATAGTCGTCATAGGAAATGTACCTGAAGCGGAAGCCATTATCGTGAAGCAGAAGCGTTAATTGGTAAGTTGGTTTCTCGCCCCTTTCCCTAGCTTTCGTTATCGTCGACTTTAGTGATGGAAGAGAGAAAATAAAATACGGTAACTCTAATGGGTGGGGAGAGGACCAATTTATAGAGGTTCTCATTTAATCTGGTACGTCCATCAAGTAATCGATTGGACGGATGAGATTTTATCAGAATTAAATATTAATTATGGGCCTTAAACCTATTGGGCTACATACACGTAGGAAAAATAACTTACATTCTCCCACTTGGCCTAATAATCACATAATATTAATATTTAATAGTATAAACATTAGTTGTGCATAAACAAATATCTTCTATAATGTCCATCATAAATATCATAATATGATAAACTACTAAATATGAGTTATGGCGGTTATATATAATTTTTCTACATACTCCCTTCCATATACTACAACATTAGCAACTCATTGTACCAGGTCCATAAGCTATAAACATTATGGTCCACAATAATGTCTCATTGAGACTTATCTTGTAATATCTCAAAACAATAATGTGCACACCCTTATTAAAAACATGAAATCATTAATGTATATCAGAAACACATAAATGAGCGTAGAGTATCAAAACATCATAAATACATCAGTCATAAATACAACGAAGACCCATTATATTTACATATTCTTTAAATATCTTTGGTTGTAAACCTATCGTTAACTGATCTGCAATCATGAGATCAGTTCTAATATGCGCAACTGACACTCTTTGTTTCTAAACTTCCTCCTTGATGGTAAAGTACTTTAATTCCATATGTTTGGCACCTTTGGAGTACTTATCGTTCTTGAAGAAGAATACTGTTGCAGAATTATCACAGTAAATTTTCAGCGGCTTGGTAATGGTGTCGACAGTCCCAAGTCCAGAAATAAAATTCGCAGCCATAATGCATGAATTGTGGCTTCAAAACATGCCACAAATTCTTCTTCCATTATGAATGTAGCAATGATAGACAGTTTGGCACTCTTCCACGATATTGCTCCTTCAGCTAATTGGAACAAATAACCAAACGTAGACTTTCCAGTGTAAATACATCCAGTGAAATTTGAATCTGAGTATCCAACAACTTCCAAATGCTTGTATCTCCTATACATGAGCATATAATCCTTCGTTCCTTTCAGGTACCTCAAAACATTCTTTGCAGCTTTCCAATGATCAATTCCGGGTTACTCTAATATCTTCTTGACATTCCGACCGCAAAACTAATATCCGGTCTTGTGCAAGTCTGAGCATACATCAGACTACCAACAATAGAAGAGTAAGGAATTGATTCTATTTCCTTTCGTTCTACGTCATTCTTAGGGCATTGCATGACTAAATTTGTCCCCTTTTTGAATTGGGACAATTCCTGCTGAACAATTATTCATGTTAAATCTCTCTAGAACTCTTTTGATATAGCCTTTCTGAGACAATCCCAACAATCCTTGTGATCTATCACAGAAAATTTCTATTCCTATCACATAGGATGCCTCATTCGTATCTTTCATTTCAAAATTCTTAGAGAGAAAATCTTTAGTCTCACACAATATTCCTAAATCGTTAGCAGCAAGTAGAATATCATCAACATATAGGACTAAAAATATAAACTTGCTCCCACAGATCTTTTGGTATATACACGGATCAACGGTATTTTTCACAAATCCAAAAGATGTTATGGTTGTATTAAACTTTACATACCATTGTCGTGAGGCTTGTTTAAGTCCATATATTGACTTCTTCAGTTTACACACCATTTGACTTTTTTCTTTAGTTTAGAAACCCTCTAGTTGATCCATTTAAACTTCCTCCTCAAGATCTCCATTAAGAAAAGCAGTTTTCACATCCATTTGGTGTAACTCTAAATCATAATGAGCCACCAATTCCATAATAATTCTTAACGAGTCTTTCTTTGAGACGGTGAAATTGTCTCTTTATAATCAATGCCTCCTTTCTGAGTAGAACCCTTGCAACAAGTCTGGCTTTATATTGTTCAATATTGCCATTTGAATCGCATTTGGTCTTAAAGACCCATCTACACCTGATTCTTTTAATACTTTCTGGCAATTCAACGAGATCCTAGACTTTATTATATTCCATGGATTTTAGCTCTTACTTCATGGCAACAATCCATTTGTCAGACTCGTTACTTTCTATGGCTTGTGAAAGTGAAATTGGATTCTTATTAAGACCAATGTCAGAGTCTAACTCTTGCAAATAAACCACGTAATTATCCGAAATAGTCGATTTTCTAACTCTTTGAGATTTTCTTAATGGCATTTCTTGTGGTTCATTTGTGTCAGATATTTGTGAGTTAGTTTCTTCATGAAGTGTTTCATCCAAATGTTGCTCGATTTTTGTCAAAGTGTTCTTCAACAACTGGAGCAATATTTGGTATTTGTGTGGAAGTAGGCACAATCCTGGGTAATAAAATATTGGTCCTCACCTCTTTTATTTCCACACTTTGCTTTTCAACACTCTCACTAACGTTTCTCAATGAACCTTGCATTACCGGTTTCAACAATTCTCGAACTATGGTTTGGACAGTAAAACACATACCCTTTAGATTTCGCTGGGTAACCAATAAAGTAACCACTTATTGTTCGAGAATCTAATTTCTTTTATTGTGGATTATAAACTCTAGCTTCAGCTGGGCAACCCCAAACATGTAGGTGCCTTAAACTCAGTTTCTTTCCTGTCCATAGTTCAAAAGGGGTCTTTGGAACTGCCTTACTAGGAACCCTATTTAATAAATATACAGCGGTTTTAAGAGTATACATCCACAAGATTTGGGTAATGAGGAATTACTCACCATGGTCCTAACCATATCCATAAGTGTTCGATTACGCCTTTCTGCAACACTATTTTGTTGAGGTGTTTCTGGATAGTATAATGTGCACATATGCCATGTTCCTCGAGGAACTTCGCAAGTGGACCCGGACATTGTCCTGATTCATTATATTTTCCATAATATTCACCACCTCTATCTGACCTAAAAATTTTCACCTTTTCATCTAATTGCCTTTCAACCTTATTAACAAACACCTTGAGAGAATCTGTTGCTTGAGATTTTTATTTCAGCAATTAGATGTTTCCATAACGTGAAAAATCATCGATAAAAGTGATAAAATATTTCTCTCCACCAAAATATGTAACATCAAAGGGTCCACAAATATCGGTGTGTATAATTTCAAGAAGCTGGGTGCTTCTTGTGGCACCTTTCTTGCTATGTTTGATTTGCTTTTCCTTAATGCATTCCAAACATATTATAAGATCAGTAAAATTTTGATTCGGAAGAATCTCATTCCTTACTAATCTTTCTAACCTTTCTTTGGATATATGACCCAAACGTCTATGCCACAAGTAAGCAGAACTTTCATCTAGTGAACTATGTTTAATTACAACATTATGTTGAACATTAAGAAGGGATTCAGAAAAACCAATATCGAGTTTCAATTTATATAAATCATCACTAAGAAAACCAGAACCATAAAAGATAGCATTCTTATATAAATCAAAACATCCAATTCCAAACTTTAAATCAAATCCAGAAACATCAAGTCTTGAAAGAGAAATCAAATTCCTAGAAACGGAAGGTACGTAAAGAGTCTGTAATAGATCAAGGTGATGTCCAGTCTCCATGATCAAACGATAAGTCCCTATGCCTTCAATTGGAGTCTTCATACGATTTCCCATGAACAAGAAATCCGTATTTGGATTTTTAGTTTGGATCGTAAGGAATCCCTTCAACGTAGTAGATACATGAGCAGTTGCACCAGAATCAAGCCACCAAGTATTATTAGGAACTTCTACTAAATTTGATTTGAAACATACAAAATCACTAATTGTACCTTTCTTTTCGAACCAAGATTTACTTTTCATGCAATCTTTCTGATATTGTCCTTCCTTATTACAGAAACGGAACGTATTTGCCTTATGTTCCTTGTTAGCATCCTGTGGAGCTTTAGCAGGTTCTTTCTTTTTTCTTGAACCTGTTGACCTTCACTTTAAGTCCTTTACTAGCTCTGTGACCCATGAGGTTAATTGAATAACTCCCTTGTTTCTTAAGTCTCGACTCCTCCTGAGTAAGCATACTGGACATTTCACTAACATTCCACTTATCCTTAATAGTGTTATAATTAATTTGAAAAGGTCCATACTCAGGAGGCAACGAGTTCAGAATAAACTAAACCAAGAAGGAGCCATCCACTTTCATCCCCAAGGTCTAAAGTCTTGATGCAATGTTAGTCATCCCGATGATATGGTTTTGCATACTACATGACCCATCAAACTTCATGGTCGTGAGTTCAGCCATTAGTGTACCAGCGAGAGACTTATCTGCAGAACGAAAACGTTCTTCCACAAACGCCAGGTATTCCCTGGTACTTTCTGTTTGTGGAATAGTACTCTTAATTTTGTTGGCAATATTCATTCGCATAAACATAAGGCTTAGCCTATTAGAGCGTTCTCATGCTTTATGGAAAGACTTCTCATCCGCACTGCTCGAATCAGTAATGGCGCGGGCTTATCATTTAGCAGAGCCAAGTCAAGATCCATCACACCTAAGTGGAACTGGACTTGTTCACGCCATTCAGAGAAGTTCAATCCATTGAACACAGTAACAGATGAAGCATGCAAATGAAAAGGAATAGCTGAAAAATAGATTATACTTGCTCACAAATCAATATGGATTCAACAAAACAGTTAAAGCATATCGCAATTCTCCTTTGGGTAAATACTACGATACACTATCATAATTTAAATGGCATTTAATCTTTAATAGGTAATTAAATATTTTAACCAAATATATATGCCATCTTTGGACAGACAATATATATTTGGCTAAGAATATTAATTTACCTCATCATATTCACTATTCATAGAATAATTGATTCGCCTTTGGGTAAAATCCTTAAGTTCTAGTAATAGTGAAAATTAATATATCCACTAGTTTTTAATTATAGGCATTTTATTAATTTCATAGATATTATAATTTTATGTATGCATATTTTCATAAACAAACTAGTTTGGCCACTTTGGTAACTAACAAACTGTATAACATAAGTGCATACACAAAATAGAGATCATAAGATTTTATGCATGTGAATACTTTAAACAATCTAGTTTGGTTACTTTGTTAACTAGCAAACTATATACACATTAATCACATACATAAAATAAATAATAACTGACGTTTAAAAATTACTTTTAGAAAACAAAAACAATTCATTATGGGCTTAGAAAGTTGAGACAGATTATCTATTTCAAAAGTCACGCTACTTTATTGGTGATATTGTGGAGTAATTTAGTCCCACAGATTTAGATTCTCAGTAGAAACATTAGTTATTGTTTAAAACTAATATAAGAATCATAACACAGTTATACGTTACGTGGGATTTATGTGCAAAGTTTGTACATTCCATGGTCTTTTAGCAAAGAAACCTCATTACTTTAATGGTCGAATAACAAAGAAGCATTACAGAATCCTTTAGACTTCGTTCATTAATTCATTATCGGCGTAGCTTTTTAAAGCTTAGGCTTTTTCATACAACCCTACTTTATTATATTAGTAAAAAATACCAAATTCAATACACACATTGAAATAAAAAGGAAACAGTGAAAGAACATTAATATATCAGATCTTTAAGCCCAAAGAAGCAATGCTTAAGTTTACACAAAATTCAATGCAAAACTTGATAAATCAATAAATTAAACAATTATTTCTGTTGTTGCCATGCATCGAACTTTACCAAGAAGAATTATCTTATACGAATCTCGTAAGAGTGATTCTCGATAATTAATATGAATCGATTTCATAATGAAGATTATTAGTTCAAATAATCCAGGCTCGTGATACCACATGTAAGCATAAACTCAATCCATACTAGGATCTTGAATAAGATAATCTTACATATAGTCGTCATAGAAAACGTACCTGAAGCGGAAGCCATTATCGTGAAGCGGAAGCGTATGTAAGTTAGTTTCTCGCCCCTTACCTTAGCTTTCGTTACCGTTGCTTTAGTGATGGAAGAGAGAAAATAAAATACGGTAACCCTAATGGGTGGGGAAAGGACCAATTTATAGAAGTTCTCATTTAATCTGATACGTCCATCAAGTAACGACTGGATGGATGAGATTTGATCATAATTAAATATTAATTATGAGCCTTAAACATATTGGGCCACATACACGTAGGAAAAATAACTTACAGGTTGTACTCATACTACACTCTGCACCTCATGTGCAGATCCAGGTACTTCTGGACACGGCGATTTTAGGTTTGGTGCTTCAGTTGCTTGGAGACTATCGAGGTAGCTGCCATGGCGTCCGCAAACTTCGACTCTCCCTCTTTTACTTTTATTTAGCACTGCTCTATCTTTCCAGAAAGTTGTATTAGAAGTTTTGACTATGTTGATGTTTAATAGCTCATGAACTCAGTGACACCCGGATTTTGGGGGATTTTGTATTAAGTCGCGGTATTTTTTTATCGGTTATTTATGAGATTTTCACTGTTTAGCTTATTTTATCATGTTTCCAATTTCAAAATGCGAGGTTATGTGGGATGGTCGGCTTTTCTAGTTCCGTGATAGGTGCCATCACAACATGTTGAGTTTGTGATCGTGACAATTTCATTTGGTTATGTTAGTATTCGTGATCAAGGAAGATTTAGTTGCGATAATTTAACAAAAAAGTCTCCTTGGTTCAATATTGGATGATTGATGGACGAGATTGTTCAATATATATGTATGTATGTTTGTGTGTGTGTTGTATCCAAGTGGGAGATTGTTAGAATTTATGGACTTACACATATATTATATTAAGAAGTGACCTACTAATGCTTAAAGTTAAATGGGCCAAAAGAATACCGTATAAAGTATGGGGTCTTATGTGTAGATACCCGGAAGTTATCTCTAGTTTAATGATGGGTTAAATTAGCAATACATAAATTTGTACACGTATTAAATGGGTTATGGTCCCCAAATCAGACGTAGGATTTTCTTTCTAAAATCTCATCGCTGAAAAGTGTAGAACGGCTTACGTCTTGGTTTAGAAGACTGTAGACTGAAAGATCCAGCAATCTCTGTGGCACTCATGTATTCAGGTATGCTTCCGCATTTAATATTTGTTCTCGATGATTTGACATGATATATTTTGGGTAAAAGATGATGGTGTTCATCTTAAAGTAATTTGGTTCCAACAATTGGTATTAGAAGCATGTATCACATTAAATCATTGAGAAACCTTTTTGAAAACGTATTTGGATGAAGTATTACTTCCAGAAAGCTTTCGTTTTGTTATTTGTTAATTAAAGCGATATTCTTGCAACTCAATGTTTCAATCAATATTTCGTTACTTGCAATTCTAAGGATTGTGATAAAATTCCTTTTCCAATTAACGCTGTCAGAATAGAGGATTTGCAATTCCTTTAAAAGCATCTGTTAGGTTTGTTAAACAAACTAATAGTTAATGCTTCTTTGATTGGTTACATTTATTCTGATGGTTTATGAATTCATATTCATTTATATTGAGGTTTTAATTTGAGCTGTGGATATAGTATTGTTTGGAGTTTGGGTGCCGCCAGAAAGATTGCCTTTTGGGTTCTTTGCTTGGTTACTATTATTATTTGGTGTCAAGAGATAATAACTATAAATAATAGATACTGGCATCAATTTTGGACATATTTCGGTGCCATCATAATTTTTTTGACTTAATAGTTATATGTTTCGGTTTGGAGAACTTAAATTTAAATATTGGTACAATTGTATATATCTTGAGATGAATAAATTGAAGTTAAATGTTGCCAAAGTGACCTTTCTAATGGAAATATGTTTATTTTAGAATATAAATTGATGATTATTTGGTTTTTATGTGCGAATAATAAATCGGCCTAAAGGAAGATTTATTATTTGATATGTTCTTTTATTATCAGGATTACTACACCAAGATACCACTTACAAGTTAATAATTTGTTTAATGGAGTGATCGGTATCTTGAGATGGAATTTACCCTTATTCGAATATATTTTACGAGCAGGTGAAGTATGAGCATCGGAGGCAAGGCGATTTGCTTCAAAGGCTTGATATTCTGAGTTTGGGAGCGTATCACCATGGACTTCGTAGTTGGGCTCCCACAGACTTTGGAGAAGTTTGATGTTATTTGGGTGATCGTGGACCACTTTGCCTAAGTCCGCGCATTTCATTCCAGCAGAGACTACCTAATCTTCGGAGTGGTTGGCTGAGTTCTATATTCGAGATATTGTTCACCTTCACGGTGTGCCCGTGTCCATCATTTTAGATTGGGGCAGGCAGTTCACATCGCAGTTTTGGAGAGTCGTGCAGTGAGAGTTAGGCACACGTATTGAGTTGAGTACAACATTCCACCCTCAGACGGACGGGCAGTCCTAGTGCACCATTCAAATATTGGAGGATAGGCTACACACTAGTGTCACGGATTTCGGGAGTTCTTTGGACCAATTTCTGCTGCTTGCAGAGTTTGCCTACAACAAAAGCTACCAATCGAGTATTCAGATGGCTTCGTATGATGCCTTGTATAGGAGGCGGTGTCTGTCTCTGGTTGGTTGGTTTGAGCCGGGTGAGGCTAGGCTATTAGATACTAACTTGGTTCAAGATGGTCTGGAAAAGGTTAAGTTGATTTAGGATCGGCTTCGCACAGCATAGTCTAGACATAAGAGTTACGATGATCGGAAGGTTTGTGACGTTGCTTACATGGTAGGAGAGCAGATATTGCTTAAAGTTTCACCCATGAAAGGTGTTATGAGGTTCGGGAAGAAGGGCAAGTTGAGTCTTCGGTATATTGGCCCTTTTGAGGTGCTTGAGAGGATTGGAAGGTGGTTTACAAGCTTGCATTGCTGCCTAGTCTATCGAGTGTTCATCCAGTGTTTCACGTTTCCATGCTCCGAAAGTATTTCGGCAATCTGTCGCATGTCTTGGACTTCAAAACGGTTCAGTTAGAGGGTGATTTGACTTAGTAAAGGTACAGTGGAGAGGCCAGTCGGCCGAGGAGGCTACTTGGTAGATCGAGCGGGAGATGCGGAGCAAATATCTTCACCTATTTGAGGCTCCAGGTATGATTCTATACTCGTTCGAGGACAAACGTTTATTTAAGAGGGGGAAATGTAAACATCCGACCGGTCATTTTGACTATTATAGCCCAGTTTCCCCCATTTATTGCTTATTATGTGCTCGTTTATTATTATGTGACTTGTCGGGGTGGTTGGTTTAGTTCCGGGGATGTTTCGGAATAGGTTGGGACACTTAGTCTCAAGGTTAGAAGCCTAAGTTGAAAGAGTTGACCGGATGTTGACTAGTGAGTAAATGGCTCCGGAATGGAGTTTTGATGGTTCCTATAGTTCTGTATGATGATTTTGGACTTAGGAGTGTGTGACGGATATTGATTTGGAGGTCAGTAGATGATTTCGTCTTGAATTGGCGAAGATTAGAAAAGTTGAAATTTGGAGAGTTGAGAGGTTTAACCGGGAGTTGACTTTGTAGATACCAGTCATTTTGATTATTATAGCCCCGTTTATGCATTCATTGCTTATTCTATACTCATTTATTATTATGTGACTTGTCGGGGTAGTTGGCTTAGTTCCGGAGATGTTTCGGAATGAGTTGGGACACTTAGTCTCAAGGTTGGAAGTTTAACTTGAAAGAGTTGACCAGATGTTGACTAGTGAGTAAATGGCTCCGGAATGGAGTTTTGATGGTTCGATAGTTCTGTATGATGATTTTGGACTTAGGAGTGTGTGACGGATATCAATTTGGAGGTCAGTAGATGATTTCGGCTTGAATTAGCGAAGATTAGAAAAGTTGAAGTTTGGAGAGTTGAGAGGTTTGATCAGGAGTTGACTTTGTAGTTACCGGTCATTTTGAATATTATAGCCACGCTCCCTCATTTATTGCTTATTCTGTGCTCATTTGTTATTATGTGACCCTCCGGGGTGCTTGGTTTAGTTCCGAGGATGTTTCGGAATGAGTTGGGACACTTAGTCTCAAGGTTGGAAGCTTAAGTTGAAAGAGTTGACCAGATGTTGGCTACTGAGTAAATGGCTCCGGAATGGAGTTTTGATGGTTCCGATAGTTCTGTATGATGATTTTGGACTTAGGAGTGTGTGACGGATATTGATTTGGAGGTCACTAGATGATTTCATCTTGAATTGACGAAGATTAGAAAAGTTAAAGCTTGGAGAGTTGAGAGGTTTGACCGGGAGTTGACTTTCTAGTTATCGGGCTTGGATTTGGTTCTGGAAGTTGGAATTAGTCTGTTGTATCATTTATGACTTGCATTCAACATTGGAGTTCAATCGGAGATGGTTTGGTAGGTTTCGACATTAGTTTTGGAAGTTAGAAGTTCGTAAGTTCATTAGGCTTGATCAGTGGGTGACTCGTGGTTTTAGTGTTGTTAGATGTGATTTGAGGTTTCGAGGGAGTTTGTATGGTGTTTTAGGACTTGTTGGTATAATTGGTTGAGATTCCAGGGGGCCTCGAGTGGATTTCGGGTGATTATCATATTGAAATTGGACTTAGAGTAGTTGCTGAGTTGTTGTTGGTTTAGTGCGATCGCACCTGCGGAGGATTGATCGCAGGTGCGCAACCGCAGATGCGAGCCTAGGGCCGCAGGTGCAGTCCTGTGGGTGTGGACAGTGGTTGCAGGTGCGAGGGATTTTTCCGCATCTGCAAGCCCGCAGATGCGACGAGTCTCCTCAGATGAGGAGTTTGGTAGGCGAGTGTCACGACCCCAAATTCTAACTGGTCATGATGGCGCCAATCGTGGAACTAGGGTAGCCACTATCACGTAACTACACATTTATTTTAACATAATTTCTCAAAAATCATAATAATAAGCATAAAATATTCTAAGTCTTTAACAAAGCATGATATAATCTAACAATACTAATCACGAGCATCTAAGAATAATACTAACACTTCTAATGTCATAATACACTGTCTCAGAACAAAATACTAAATACTAATGAAGGAATGGAAATGGAGAAGCTGTGGACGCTGGACAGCTACCTCGAAATCCCAAAGCTGACGATGAACGATCTCAGATGGCTACTGATCATAACCAGTACCTGGATCTGCACACAGAGGTGCACGGAGTAATGATGAGTACGCTAACTCAGTAGTAATAAAAATAAATCAAGTCTGAAGATAAGAAAACACACAGCACAGTACACCAATCCACATATAGTAGGATACGGAGTATTAATACACTATATATTTAATACATAAGTTGAAAAACAATTTCCGTAAAAAGAATCCTTTGAGCAAGTATAATTTCCAGTATTTCTCAGTAAAATTCCCAAAATATCAGTATAAAAGATGAAATGAATCATAATCATAACTAAGCAAAATATCATTATAAATCCGCCCCTAGGGCCAAATCATCACTCGTAAATCAATCACTCAGCACCTCACCATCACTCAGTAACAGTCACTCAGCACCTCACGGTCACTCATGCCTTCCAATTACTCGTCATTCGGCACTCGGCACTTGGCACTCGCACTCAGTAGGTACCTGCGCTCACTGAGGGGGTACAGACTCCGGAGGGGCTCCTAAAGCCCAAGCCATATAAACAAGCCAAATCAATGCATCAATCACTCTCAGGCACTCGGCCTCTCTCATATCATAACATCCTCACAATATTGGCCCTCGGCCTCACTCAGTAAGACACTCTCAACATGTCACTCGGGCCATAAATAAACCGGGTTCTCGACCCAAAACAGTATTTCATTTCAAGAATTAATATCAACAAGCACTAAGTGTCAAAACAATTTATCAGGAAAGACTGAGTGTAAAATCATAATTTCTAAGTGAGGAATTATCAGGAAAATAGCCCCAAGGGGTTAAGACAGATTGACACTAGGCCCCAAACGTGGCTTACAACCCAAGTATATCAAAACACAGTTATACTATAAATCATATGCTTTAAAAGCGGTTTCGCAACTCAATAGTTGCCTGAAAAGATACATTTTTTCAAATTTCCCATTCGTGCACGCACCACACTCGTCATCCAGTGTGTGCGTCACTGTAAATCCGTGAAAGGATGTAAAGTCCGGGGTTTCGTACCCTCAGGATAGGATTTAAAGACATTACTTACCTCAAACTAGCCCGAAAAGCTACTCCGCAACACGTTTTCCCCTCGAATCAACTTCTGAATAAGCCAAATCTATCAAGTTCAGATTTTTCACAATCAAAATATGCTAGGGGAATGAAGCCCAATCGAAAAATATCAACTTTTTGCACAAAACCCGACCCCCGAGCCCACGTCTCGGAACTCGACAAACTTTATACCAAAAATGATCCTCATCATCTCACAATTCCGTACATATAAAGAACGCTGAAATCGAAGTCCAAATGACCCCTCAAATCACCCCTAGAAGGTCTCTTAAAGTAAAGCCCTAGTTTCCTCTTTTTCCACTGGTTTTCCCTAATTAAACACTGTTAATTTGATCCTTAATCACATATTTAACTCAAAAATAGGAAGAAATCATTTACCTAGTGTTTCTTGGTGAAAATCCCTCATTGATCTCTCCAAAATCGTCCAAGCCAAATGAAAGAAATGAAAGAAATGGGCCAAAACTCGCTTTTAAAACAATCTCCCCAGGCTTCATCGAGTTGTACCTTGCACTGTGCAGGTTGTACATCCTATTATAATTTTCCCCTATTGAACACCTTCTATAAAATCGCTCATAACTCCTTGTTGAAATATGCAAATGACAAACGGTTTAAAGATTTAGAAACTAGACTCGAAGATCTTTCATTTGAAAGGTTGTACACCATATAACTCTTTATATATTCCGGATATAAGCTTCCAAAGTTGGCTCCATGCATTAGTAAATTCTGTCAAAATTGCTTCACCAGCCATCTTCAATCGAACATAACCTTCTGATTAAATGTTCAAATCATGAATGGTTTAACTTTCTGGAAACCAGAATGCAAGGGCTACAACTTTTATGTTTCGCAAATTTTCAGATTCATTATAGATTTTGATATATATGCCTCCAAAATTAGCTTCCCGATGCACCAGTTGCTGTCCAAAAGTGCATCAGAAATTTCTGCAGTTTTTCTTCATTTTTTTTGGTCCGAAATTCATTTCGTTAACCTTCCGAAATCCACCCGAGGCCCTCGGAACCTTAACCAATTATACCAACATGTCCCAAAACATGATAGGCACTCACTCGAGGCCTCAAATCACATCAAACAACGTCGAAATCATGAATCGCACCCCAATTCAAGCTTAATGAACTTTAGAACTTGAAACTTCTACATTCGATGCCGAAACCTATCAAATCACGTCTGATTAACCTCAAATTTTGCACACAAGTCATATTCGACATTATGGACCTGCTCCAACTTTCGTAATTGGAATTCGACCCCGATATCAAAAAGTCAAACTCTCGGTCAAAGTTCTCAAAAACCTTCAAATTTCTATCTTTAGCCAAATGACTTCAAAATGACCTACGAACCTCCGAATTCACTTCTGATCGCGCTCCCAACTCCAGAATCACCATACGGAGCTAATCCCAGACTCGGAATCCCAGATGGACATCAATAACACTGAAATGCACTTCAACCCAGACTTATGAAATTTCTTCTAAAATGCTAACTTCTACAATTTTGCGCTGAAATGCTCCCGGGTCATCCAAAACCCAATCCGAACATACGCCCAAGTCCGAAATCATCATACGAACCTACTGGAACCTTCGAATTTTGATTCTGAGGTCGTTTACTCAAAAATCCAAACCTAGTCAATTCTTCCAACTTAAGGCTCCCGAAATGAGAATTTTCTTTCCAAATTGACTCTGAACTCTCTGAAACTCAATTCCGAGCATGCCTACGAGTCATAATACCTTAAACGAAGCTGCTCACGGCCTCAAACTGCCGAACGACGCGTTAGAGCTCAAAACGACCGGTCGGGTCGTTACACTCTCCCCCACTTAAACATGCGTTCGTCCTCGAACGTGCTAAGAACTGCTCTGGAGTTGCCTGAAATCACTGTTTAACACTTCGTGCACCTACCTATGCTACTACCACTCAGTTGAATACATTAGCTTGATCAAATCTGAAGATATCCTCTTTTATCCAAACAATAAGCTCAGAACCCAGTTCCAACACCTAAAATTCTCTGTCAGGCCTGTTTCCAATATATAAACACTGTATCAACTACCACACGAGATACCAAAACATGAATGCATACCTTTGCTGAATTTAGCACCATACACCGCATATTTCATCATCCAACCACGATGACTTTCCCTGAACCTTAATAGCCGAAATTCCACGAATCTGATGACCCCAATGCACCTTATGATATATATATATATATATATATATATATATATATATACACATCTTGCTATAATGCTGGCGATACCACCACAACGGAGGAGACGTGTAGAATATTCTAACTAATTGCAGAGTTAACCAAACATTGAATCTTTAGCCTTGACTAAAAATCATCATCTCATTATGAACCAAATAATGGTAATTGTCTTGTAATATACTTCACATAATCTTATCGCACCGATCCCCGATCCATAAATCTCGTCTCACCCAGTATGAACTGCTCAGTCCCAGACATGACCATCAGTCTCACACGATGCCACAGTTCGCCAATAGGCCACAACTCGAACATGATACATAAGGAAATGACTTAGGAAGGGACTACTCAACTCACATAACTAATATGAACTGAAGGGACTACTCAAGTCACATAACTAATATGAACTTTCCTCAAAAAATAGGAAGTAAAACACAAGAAAATTAATTATAGGGAACCGTACTCAATATCACACTGTTGCGGCGTGCAACCTGATCCAAATAATATACCCGTGGTGGCGTCCCACCTGATCCCATCCTAAAATTCACACAAGGAGATATACACGGAGATGAATTGCTCCCCGTTACAAATTACCAAATATTGGTCACTAGCACGCTAAGTGCATAATACCATCCTGGGGAGACCGATAGAGCCATACGCTATCAAACTCGAGCATAACTGAGGTGTGATATATATACTCTGAACCTCAAGAGCTCTCCTGCTCACATAACGTCACCACTACACGGAGACTCGACACACAGGGATTATCAAGCCGTTTCACAATTCACACAGCACAATCATAATATTACATGTATTGGACGAAGACGGAACAACATCTGATATTCCAACGCCCCTCCTTGAGAAGCGCCATACTGGAATGAACACACCTGATTCACATGGAGCCCACAACCACATTGAATCCATTAATAGCTTTATCTTGGTCCATAATAACCCACTTCCTCTCATAACACGCAAGAACAACCATCATAGCCGGGACAAAAACCCCACAATCCACAACTAACTGAACCGAACGCCTTCCAGGCATAAATTCTCGAATAATCAATATTGCACTCCCTTATACTTGGTCTAAATCTTCAATCAATCAGGTGACTACATGTCACACTTATACAATCTTCCCGTGGTCACGCTCCCACGACCTTTCACACGAGGTAACAAGTCTACACATCCATACCACCGACCACACTAACACTGTAAAACAAATCAAGAACCCATAACCAGGATACAAAACCTCTTTCACCAAACACCGATCTCAGGTGACACTGAAGACAACACCAATTTCCTTGCTCATCCGGGCTCATGACATCCTTGTTAACACCGAACCGCAATTTCGATTCTTACTCCCAGTTATATACTGTTTACTGCACCTAACATGCCAATATGAGATAGCGGAAGAATTCCATCATAACTCCTGAACCACTGATAGGGTGAACACCCCTTCATATAGAAACCCTTTTTTTCACCTCAATTAAAGAGAACCATAACAACACGCGAGTGAATTCTCACAATCACCATACATGCAAATCCTTAACTAGTGGTCTATACCACCATAAACCTTCCGGGATCTGCCTACACCTGACAGGCCATAACACTTGAATGCTTCCAAATAAAATTTATACGACTGCTGACAAGCCCCGTACACACCGGCACAAACAACACGCATAACTCAATAGACCCTCTCCACTCAATTCTCGGAACTCCGGGCATAGCTAGGGTCACGGTCTTAGCGTGACAATCAAGAATAGCATGACATGGGGATAACCAATCCATGCCTAGTATCACATCAAAATCAACCATGCTGAGCAAAAACAAGTCCACTCGGGTCTCCAGACCCCCAATACATACCACACATGACTGATACACACGGTCTACAAAAAGAGTATTGCCCACCGGAGTCGACACATGACCAGACGTAGCTAAAGACTCACGGGGAATACCTAGAAAGTGAGCAAAATATTACGAAACATAAGAGTATGTGGAACCAGGGTCAAATAAAGACAAAGCATCATTGTGACAGATGGAGATAATACATGTAATCACCGCATCAGAGGCCATAGAATCAAGCCTAGCTGGGAGTGCATAGATACGTGGCTGACCTCCACCTACTCGACCTCCCCCTCTAGGGAGACCTCTAGCGGCCTGACCACCACCCCTGCTGCCTGGGTAGGTGATGAAGTGACTGGGGCCGATGTCGAGGGCTGAACCCTCTACTGAGAGGAAATAATAGGACGACGATGACACTGCCTCCACATATTTCCAAACTCTCCACACTCAAAACGACTACCTAGAGTTGGAGATGAGGACTGAAGGGAACCCTTGCCACCAGGATAGCTACCGGATGAACCATGCATAGAAGAACCATGGAATGATGATGCTCTGGAGGAACTCTAAGGTTGAAGGGCACTAAAGGGTGAACGTCCCTGATGAGATCTGTGGGGACCCTGCACCGAAGATGCGCCACTATAAGCTGGGCGAACTGGCTGAGGAGGTCTAAATGGGCGACCTCTGTTGTGCTGAAATTTCCCTCTTCCAGGGGCACCACTGAAGCTACATGATCCCCTAGGCTCTTGGCCTCCCACTCCTCTCGTTCTTGTTTATGAACCGACTCAATATCCCGAGAAATGTCAACAACCTGCTCGAATGTGGCTCGAGACACCCTTTCCCTAGTCATCAAAATGCGGAGCTGGTAAGTGAGGCCATCTAAAAACCTCATAATCCTCTCCCTATCATTAGGGACTAACTTAGAAGCATGCCGAGCCAACTTAGAAAACAGCATCTCGTACTGTGTAACTGACAGCTCTCCCTGGCGCAACTGCTCAAATTGTCTGCGATGCTCCTCCCTGTGGGACTGAGGAACATACTTCTCCAAAAAGATCGTGGAGAACTACTGCCATGTGAGGGGTGCTAAACCAACTGACCTACGCCTCTCAAATGCCTCCCACCAAGTGGGGCAGCACCAACAAATTGAAATTTACCAAACGAGACCCTACTGGTCTCCAGAATCCCAGCAGTACGGAGTATCCTCTGACACTTATCCAGAAAACCTTGGGCATCCTCGCCCTCTGCGCCGCTGAAAGTCGAAGGTTGAAGTCTATTGAACCTCTCCAGTCTGCGCTGCGCTGCGCTGCTCATCCTCGGGCATAGCTGGGACCACATAGTCCTGAACTGGAGCAAGCGGCTGGGATGGGCTGGGACTGCCCCCGGTGTCTGAAATCCCTGTACAACCTGCTCAAGTGTCCGGGCAACTGGAGTCTGAGTGCCTCCCCTGGCCTGAGATGTAGCGGAAATAGTAGACATAGCAACTGCCTGATCCAAACTAGTATATACTGTCAAGATCTGAGCTAGGGTCTCCTGAAGACCCGGAATAACTATGGGAACTGCCGGTGTCTGAGCCTATCCCGCTGGAGTACCCGTGGCGGGAACCTGATCCTGAATAGTAGGGGGATCATCAGGTACTGTCCCGGCTGTTGCGCGGGCTGGTCCCCTAACCCTACCACGTCCTCGACCGCGGCCTCGACCTCTCATGGGTCCAGATGGTGTCTGGTCACCCTGATCCTGAATAGTAGGGGGATCCTCGCCATCTGTGAGAGAATGAAATAACAGGAGTTTAGATTTCCAAAATCAATAGAATGGCACGACAGAGTTCAAGATAATGAGATTTTTCCTAAGAGTTTTATAGCCTCTCGAAGATAAGTACAAAAGTCTCTGTACCGATCCGCAAGACTCTACTAAACATGCTCATGACCGTTGAGTCCTATGTAACCTAGTGCTCTGATACCAACTTGTCACGAACCCAAATTCTAACTGGTCGTGATGGAGCCTATCGTCGAACTAGGCTAGCCACTATCCCGTAACTACACATTTATTTTAATATAATTTCTCAAAAATCATAATAATAAGCATAAAATATTCTAAGTCTTTAACAAAGCATGATATAATCTAACAGTCTAAACTATTCCCCAGAACTTGAGTCAAGTGATCACGAGCATCTAAGAATAATATTAACACTGCTAATGTCATAATACACTGTCTCAGAACAAAATACTAAATACTAATGAAGGAAGGGAAACGGGGAAGCTATGGACGCTAGACAGCTACCTCGAAATCCCAAAGCTGACGATGAACGACCTCAAATGGTTACTGATCAGAACCAGTACCTGGATCTGCACACAGAGGTGTACGGAGTAATAATGAGTACGCCAACTTAGTAGTAATGAAAATAAATCAAGTCTGAAGATAAGAAACACACAGAACAGAACACCAATCCACATATAGTAAGATACGGAGTATTAATACAGTATACATTTAAAACATAAGTTGAAAACCAATTTCCGTAAAAAGAATCCTTTGAGCAAGTATAATTTCCAGTATTTCTCAGTGAAATTCCCAAAATATCTGTATAAAAGATGAAATGAATCATAATCAAAACTCAGCAAAATATCATTATAAATCCTCCCCTGGGGCCAAATCATCACTCGTAAATCAATCACTCAGCACCTCACCATTACTCAGTAACAGTCACTCATGCCTCCCAATCACTCATCATTCGGTACTCGCACTCAGTAGGTACCTGCGCTCACTGGGGGTGTACAGACTCCGGAGGGTCTCCTACAGCCCTAGCGCTATAAACAAGCCAAATCATGGCATCAATCACTCTTAGGCACTCGACCTCTCTCATATCATAACATCCTCCCAATATTGGCCCTCGGACTCACTCAGTAAGACACTCTCAACATGTCACTCGGGCCATAAATAAATAGGGTTCTCGACCCAAAGCAGTATTTCATTTCAAGAATTAATATCAATAAGTGCTGAGTGTCAAAACAATTTATCAGGAAAGACTGAGTGTAAAATCATAATTTCTAAGTGAGGAATTATCAGGAAAATAGCCCCAAGGGGTTAAGACAGATCGACACTAGGCCCCAAATGTGGCTTACAGCCCAAGTATATCAAAACATAGTAATACTATAAATCATATGCTTTAAAAACGGTTTCGAAACTCAATAGTCGCCTGAAAAGGTACATTTTTTGAAATTTCCCATTCGTGCACGCACCACACTCGTCATCCAGTGTCTGCGTCACTCTAAATCTGTGAAAGGATGTCAAGTCTGGGGTTTCGTACCCTCAGGATAGGATTTAAAGACATTACTTACCTCAAACTAGCCCGAAAAGCTACTCCGCAACACGTTTGCCCCTCGAATCAACTTCTGAATGCTCCAAATCTATCAAGTTCAGAATTTTCACATCAAAATATGTTGGGGGAATGAAGCCCAATCGAAATATATCAACGTTATGCACAAAACCCGAAATTAGCCAAAACCCGACCCCCTGGCCCACATCTCGGAACTCGACAAACTTTATACCAAAATGATCCTCATCATCTCACGATCCTGTACATATAAAGAATGTTGAAATCGGAGTCCAAATGACCCCTCAAATCACCACTAGAAGTTCTATTAAACTCGAGCCCTGGTTTCCCCTTTTTCCACTGATTTTTCCTAATTAAACACTGTTAATTTGATCCTTAATCACATATTTAACTCAAAAATAGGAAGAAATAACTTACCTAGTGTTGCTTGGTGAAAATCCCACCTTGAGCTCTCCAAAATCGTCCAAGCCAAGTGAAAGAAATGAAAGAAATTAGCCAAAACTCGCTTTTAAAACAATCTGCCCAGGCTTCATCGAGTTGTACCTTGCGTTGTGCAGGCTGTACATCCTATTATAATTTTCCCCTGATGTACACCTTCTATTAAAACGCCCATAACTCCTTGTAGAAATATCCAAATGAGAAACGGTTTGAAGATTTAGAAACTAGACTCGAAGATCTTTCATTTGAAAGGTTGTACACCATATAACTCTTTATATATTCCGGATATGAGCTTCCAAAGTTGGCTCCATGCATCAGTAAATTCTGTCAACACTGCTTCACCAGCCATCTTCATTCGAACATAACCTTCTGATTAAATGTCCAAATCATGAATGGTTTAACTTTTTGGAAACTAGAATGCAAGGGCTACAACTTTTATGTTATGCAAATTTTCAGATTCCTTGAAGATTTTGATATATATGCCTCCAAAATTAGCTTCCTGATGCACCAGTTGTTGTTAAAAGTGCAGCAGAAATTTCTGCAGTTTTTCTTCTCTTTTTTTTTTTTGTCCGAAATTCATTTCGTTAACCTTCTGAAATTCACCCGAGGCCCTCGGGACCTTAACCAATTATACTAACATGTCCCAAAACATGATAGGAACTCGCTCGAGGCCTCAAATCACATCAAACAACGTCGAAATCATGAATCGCACCCCAATTCAAACTTAATGAACTTTAGAACTTGAAACTTCTACATTCGATCCCGAAACCTATCAAATCATGTCCGATTAACCTCAAATTTTGCACACAAGTCATATTCGACATTATGGACCTGCTCCAACTTTCGGAATTGGAATCCGACCTCGGTATCAAAAAGTCAAACTCACGGTCAAACTTCTCAAAAACCTTCAAATTTCTATCTTTAGCCAAATGACTTCAAAATTTCCGATCGTGCTCCCAACTCCAGAATCACCATATGGAGCTAATCCCAGACTCAGAATCCCAAACGGACATCAATAACACTGAAATGCACTTCAACCCTGACTTATGAAATTTCTTCTAAAATGCTAACTTCTACAATTTGCGCTGAAATGCTCTCGGGTCATCCAAAACCCGATCTAAACATACTCCCAAGTCCGAAATTATCATACAAACCTGCTTGAGCCTTCGAATCCTGATTCTGAGGTCATTTACTCAAAAATTCAATCATAGTCAATTCTTCCAACTTAAGGCTCCCGAAATGAGAATTTTCTTTCCAAATTGACTCTGAACTTCCTGAAACTCAATTTCGACCATGCCTATGAGTCATAATACCTGAAACGAAGCTGCTCACGGCCTCAAACTGCCGAACGACGCGTTAGAGCTCAAAACGATCGGTCAAGTCATTACAGCGAGGCTGTCTTCGCAGAAGCGGATGGGAATCTGCAAGCGGGGATGCGCATAAGCGAGGAGCGGATCGCAGAAGCAGACTCACAGGTGCGTGTTTTGGCCGCAGAAGCGGCAGGTCAAGGGTTGAGTGTATTCCAGAGATACGGATTTCAAGTGAAAAAGCAGTACCTCAGAAGCGGCTAAATGATCCACAGAAACGGAACCACTGGCGGTGTATTAAAGTCAAAGGGTTAGAGTTATTTCTTCATGTTTGGACTTTGAGGGCTCAAATTGAGGTGATTTTTGAGAGGGGATTCACGAGATTTCAAGAGATAATCCACTTTTGACCTTTTCTTTTCATTAATATTGAATACCTATTGAATTTCCCACCTAGATTATGTGTTTTTAAAGTGAAATTGGAAAATTTTGTGATGGGGATTGGAGAGTAAAATTTGGAGATTTGAGTGACGAATTTGTTGTCAAAATTGGGTAACTTTTAATATGGTTGGACTCGTTGTTGAATGGGTGTTCGGATTTTATTAATTTTATCAGATTCTGAGACGTGGACCGAGGTTTACTTTTTGGATTGACTTTTTGACTTTTGTTAAAGAACATAACTTTATCATATGGAATTGAGTCATATAGCTTGTGTTGATTATATTAAGTTGTTTGTGGTTTGATTCGAGTCGTACGGAGGCCGATTCGCGGGGCAAGGGCTTGTTGGAGTAGAGATTTGCGCGGTTTGAGGTAAGTAACACTTCTAAACTTGGTTCTGAGGGTATGAATCCTTAAAATACTTGTTTTGTTATTGGTGTTGAAGTGAAGCACATGTTAGGTGACGGGCGTGTGGGCATGTACCGTGGTAACAGTGACCCGATCGATTTCGTGGAACTGTGTGGTCATCTAATCTTATTATTACTCATGTATTCTCTATGTGTTAGAGAAATTGAGCGGTGAATCATGTTAGAAATAATGTTTATGCTATATGATGGTACTATTGGGACCCACAGAGGTTGTTTTATTGTTGAATTATTTGTTTAACTGCAATTATGTACTCAATCACATCTACCATTTACATATCATATCTCAGTCTCCGTTTCTATTTATTTTTATATCATGTTATCCTTATTTGGGTTGATTTCCATGAGATTGGTGAGCCCGAGAGACTGGAGAGATTGATGACTGAGTGAGGCTAAGAGTTTGATTGTGAGCGATAATTATGGTATCGGGCTGCACACGGTAGTAGATTTTATTGATTCATGCCATGATTGGCTTATATTAGCGCTTGGGAAGGATCCGCCCCTCCAAAGTCTGACATACCAGCAGCGAGCGCAGGTACCTACTGAGTGTCGAGTGTGAGTTCCTAGTAATTGAGAGTGTTGAGTGACTGAGAGTGTTGAGCGATTGTGAGTACTGAGTGACTAAGAGTATTGAATGGTTGAGCGTGCTGAGTGAGATTGAATACTCCGAGAGTATCTATATGACTTTATCATTGTGGTGCATTACAATTGACATGCATATTTGTATTAGAAGTAGCTACCTTGGCGTCCGCAAACTTCGGCTCTCCCCTTTTTACTTTTATTTAGCACTGCTTTATCTTTCCATACAACTGTATTATAAGTTTTGACAATGTTGATATTTAGTAGCTCATATACTCAGTGACACTCGAATTTTGAGAGATTTTGTATAGAGTGGCGATATTTTATATCGGTTATTTATGAGATTTTCAATGCTCAGCTTATTTTATCATGTTTCTAATTTAAAATGCAAGGTTATTTGGGATTGTCAGCTTGCCTAGTTCCGTGATAGGCGCCATCACAACATGTTGAATTTGGGATCGTGACAATGTCATTTGGTTATGTTAGTGTTCGTGATCAAGGAAGATTTAGTTGTGACACATGTAAAAAAAGTCGCCTTGGTCCAATATTGGATGATTGATGGACGAGATTGTTTTGAGGTATTTCAGATTGTGATAGCAAATATTTTGATCTCATAAAGTGGCATATAATTATAAAGTACTATATATATATAGTACTTTATAATTATATATATATATATATATATATATATATATAGTGTGTGTGTGTGTGTGTGTGTAGTATCCAAGTGAGAGATTGTTAGAATTTATGGACTTGCACATATATTATATTAAGAATAATTGTGTGTTGGTTACTATCACTGTAAGGTTGGCTTAAATTAAAGTGATCTACCAAGGTTTAAAGTTAAATGGGCCAAAAGGTTACCTTATAATGTATGGGGCCTTAATTGTAGATACCCGTAAAATTGAAGAATTAACCCAAATAGCAAGTCACCCAATTGCTCAAACTAAAAATAGCCGATTGAAGTATAATATATGCATAATTTATGTATTATATGTGTATAATTATGTATAATCAATGTATAAACTATGTATATGGCTAGAAAAAGTAAACAATGAATATGGCCGGCTATTTGTGTAAAGATCCCGTAAAAATTGTACGGTGTGCCCTATTTGGTCGCACCCATTTAACCTATACCTACTTTTTTTTAAAGTTTTAACTTGTACTCACTGTTTAAACAACTCCGTGCCTCTTTCTCCCCTCCTTCTCCTCTTTCGTTTTCTGAGTGCTGAAGCTTGAGATATTGTTATGCATTCTAGCATGATGATTCATATATATTTGCTTGTCTCATTATGTTCAGTTTGGTCTTATTCACAATAACTTAACATTAGATATTTTAGCTTTACAGGCACATTGAATTTTGGTTCTAATTTATCTGTAGTAACTTGTTTTCATGTCGAAAATATTTTTCATTCTTTAATCTTTAAAATGAACAACATCAATCGCTACTAATCATGATCTATTAAATTCATTGTTGTTTAGAACTTCAGCTCTAAGAATGTTGAACTTCAGCAAATATAAACAAAAACTCCAGCTCCTACATTGCTGAAGTTCTGCAAATACAAAACAAACTTCAGCTCCTAGAATGCTGAAGTTCAGCAAATACAAAACAAACTTCAGCTCCTAGAATCCTGAAGTTCAGCAAATACAAAACAAAGTTCAGCTCCTAAAATGTTGAAGTTCAGGAAATACTAAACAAACTTTTAGCTCCTAGAATGTTGAAGTTCAGCAATTACAAAACAAAAACTCCAGCCAAAACATGATGTAGGTTTATTGAATTGATGTTTGTCATTGCGCTATGAACTGAAGTTTGCGGTAAAAATTGTGCGGGGCACCCTATTTGGTCGCCTCCATTTAACCTATACCCGCTTTTTTAAAAGCTTTTAACTTGTACCCACTTTTTAAATAACTCCAGCTCCCTTTCCCTCGCTGAGCTGAAGTTCACCAGTTAAGTTGAAGTTCGCCAGTTATAAAGACAAAACTTAAGCATACGGGGCTGAAGCTCCCCAGTTACAAAGACAAAAGAGCTGAAGTTTCCCAGTTACAAACTTCAGCTTTAGAGCTGAAGTTCCCAAGTTATAAAGACAATTACAAAGACAAAACTTCAGCTCTAGAGCTGAAGTTCCCCAGTGTAACTGGGGGAACTTAACCCCGTATGCTGAAGTTTTATTCTTTATAACTGGAGAACTTCAGCCCCGTATGCTGAAGTTCCCCAGTTACAAAGACAAAAACTTTAGCTCTAGAGCTGAAGTTCCCCATTTACTAGAGCTGAAGTTGCCCAGTTACAAAGACAAAAACTTCAGCTCTAGAGCTGAAGTTAGTTCCCTAGTTACAAGACAACAACGAAGTTCGCAAGCTACTTCAGGCCCGTCTACTAGAATGCTGAAGTTTTGCGTGATTGCATTTGCTACTTCAGCCCCGCATGCTGAAGTATGCGCAAAAGCGGGTACGCATGCACTTTTTTTTACAAAGCGGGTATAAGTTAAAACGTGGCACAAAAAGCGGGTACGGATGCAAAAGGCCCAGGTTTGCGTGACTGCCTTTGCTACTTCAGGCCCATATATCTGAAGTTATCCGAAAAGTGGGTACGCTTGCAACTTTTTTTGCAAAACGGATATAAGTTAAAAGGTGATTCAAAAAGCGGGTATAGATGCAAATGCCCATAGATACCCGGATGTTATTTCTAGTTTAATGATGGGGTGAATTAGCAATACATAAATTTGTGCACCTATTAAATGAGTTATGGTCCCCAAATCAGACGTAGGGCTTTCTTTCTAACATCCATAGCTAGAAAGAGTAGAACGACTTACGTCTTGGTTTGGAAGACGGTAGACAGAATGATCTAGTAATCTCTGTGGCGCCACTCATGGATTCAGGTTCGCTTGCGCATGGGTAAAAGATGATGGCGTTCATCTTAAAGTAATTTGATTCCAACAATTGATATTAGAAGAATGTATCACGTTAAATCATTGAGAAACCTTCTTCAGAAAACGTATTTGGATGAAGTATTACTGCCAGAAAGCTTTTGTTTGGATTTTTTTGAATTAAAGTGACATTCCTGCAACTCAATGTTTCTGTCAAAATTATTACCTGCATTTCTAAGGATTGTGATTAAATTCCTTTTCCAATTGTCGCCGTCAGAATAGAAATTTACTCCCTTAAAAAGCATCTGGTAGGTTGTTTGTTAAACAAATTAATAGTTAATGCTTCTTTGGTTGGTTACATTCATTCTGATGGTTTATGGATTCAGAATTTCAGATTCATTTATATTGAGGTTTTAATTTGAGCTATGAATATAGTATTGTTTGGAGTTTGGGTGCCGAAAGATTGCTGTTGGGGTTCTTTGCTTGGTTACTATTATTATTTGGTGTCAAGAGATAATAACAATAAATAATAGATACTTGCAGCAATTTTGGACATATTTCGGGCCTACCATAATTTATTTGACTTAAATAATTATATATGTCAATTTGGAGAACTTAAATTTGATTATGTGTATAGTTGTATATATATTTTGAGACGAATAAATTGAAGTTAGATGTTGCCAAAGTGACCTCTCTAATGGAAATATATTTATTTTAGAATATAAAAAGTATTGTACTTGTTACTTATGTGAATATGGATCTGCTTAAAGGAAGGTCAATGTTCAAACAAAATTACATATGCGGTTTTGTGGTAATAAACACCTGATGATTATTTTGATTTTTACTTGTGAATAATAAATCGGTCAAAAGGAAAATTTATTATTCGACATATTCTTTTATTATCAGTGTTTGATTACAATACCAAGACACCACTTACAAGTTAATAGTTTGTCCCAAGATGAAATATTAAAAGAGTGATCGGTACCTTGAGATGAGATTTACCTTTATTCTAATTTATTTTCATTTTGGTTTTAAGTACTATGTGAGCTTATTTTGTTGTTTACTATTCTGTCGATTCGGTTAAAATTACTTATGCAAATATTACTTCCAACATCAATTCAATTCTAGAAACATTCAGTGGCACTATTTATGAAAAGACTACCACGGCTAAGGAATTCATGACCAAAATTGAAAACGAATTTGTAAATAATGAAAAGGCGAAGAATCATGCACTTTTGACAAATTCGAAATCAATGTGGTACAGAAAAAATAAGAAAGTTGCGGTTACAGCAACAAATAAGGATAGTTGTTTCTTCAATGAAGCTGAAAGTCATCAGAAGAAGGGTATTCTTCTTAGATTTTTTGTTTGTTTTGAGATTAATTTGACTTCGGTACCAGAACACACGTGGTGGTTAGATTTCGGTAAGATAACTCACATCAGCGTGTCTCTGCAAGGTTGCCTGAATTGCAGAAAACCTAAATGATGATGAAAGATACATCTATATTGGTGACCACAAGTCGGTGAAAATTGAAGCAATTGGAACTTTAGATTATTGTTAAGAACTGATTTTTATTTGGATTTGAATGAGACTTTTGTTGCACCGTCTTTTAGACGGAATTTGATTTCTGTTTCTGTGTTGGACAAGTCTGATTATTTTTGTTCGATCGAAAAAACTTATTAAATAGAAAACATAAAGAAAAGACAAACCAATCTAACAACTACTTAAAGGGAAGAACTCCTTGTTAAATTATTTTGAATGAACTGAAATACTTAATACAACTAGCTAAAATTTTATATTATGAGATCTTGGTAGCACTCGCTCACAGAAGGAGATATCAATAAAAAGAAAATAGAACATACCAAGTCACTAAATATGGTAGCTACAGATTATGGGAAGAGTTTTTCATATTTTCAATAATTTGGTGTACTTTTATTTAACTTTCTGCAATAGCACAACTTGTTAGTTCACCATCAATTGATGCCAAGAGAGTTCTCTTCAATGTCTACTACACAACAAATAGTATCTAACTTTGTCATATCTATTCAAACTCACTTCTGCTACTATCACTTAAATTAAGTAGAAATCAAATAATATCCACCCCCTGTTGTCCCATATTACACTTTTCTCAAGCAACTTTGTAATCCCTGATCTTTGTAGGACTTCATTTTCTCATAATTATAATCTTGATAAACCAATACTACCAGCATCTCTCCAACTATCAGAAAACACTCAAAAAGTAGAATGGAGAAAAGCTATATGTAAATGTAATATTTTTCGTAAGACATATATTTTGATATCAAATAATCAATTGTCAAATACACTTCTTGATTTCAGCAGGATAAACAATTCATCTCTATGTCGCAGTTTCACAAGATAAGATGTTCTCCAGATGCATAGTATTCTTCATACTCGCCTCACTAATTTTGGGAAAATACACATAATTTTTGGGCAAAATATGCATCAGCTTCGAGACTCCATTTCAATAACAACAACGACGACGATGACGACCTAGTACAACTCATTAGTGGGGTCTGAGCACTGTAGAGTGTACGCAAACCTCAACCCTATCCGAAGGAGTAGAGAGACTGTTTTCGGAAAGATCCTCGGCTCAAGAAAATGAAAAAAAAATAATATATCAGTACTATCAACAAGGTCTACGGCTGTACTAAGGGATAAAAAGTGAGAGACACAAGTCTACCTAGGAGAGAATATAGGATGAGATTGAGACTTGGCAATGACCTTCCAAGTAAAATTCATAACTGAAAGAATTGAAGGACAAAATCACACAAGTCAAAATGGAAATTCAAAGTCATTGTGCTAGAATACTGTTGCAAACTTCATTATCCTAGAAAATTCTCACAGCTTAAATTAGAGATTGAAACAGACTCATGGTACTGGAACATTGCAAACCTTTCAGTGATAATGAAGCAGAACAAATACTGAGCCCCTTAGACTCCATGTAAGACTAAAAAGGTAATCTTTTTCGCTTATAAATACAGTAGCACTTTATTAGTGCTAGCTTTATAATACAATTACCTCATTATCACAAAAAGGATAATGAAGCAGTGGATACACTCCTCACTCCACTCCCGAAAGCAAATCTCATCATACAAAACAATGATGGAAGACTCATCACCCACCATAGAAAAATCTCATATAGCCAAGTGAAAAAAGCAAACTCTCCGCCGAGCCTCTCCCGAAGCTGAAACTCAAAAGGACTACTTCCACATCAAAAAATTGTGTTTAAAGATCAAAATATAACCATCCGACCGGTCGTTTTTTTTACCGACATTGATATGTGGGCATAGAGAGGTATTTCACACTTTCTATCCGGAAAGAAAATGAAACATCTTATTTATTGTGGAAAGGATTTTTGGAAAAATTACAGTTTTCAAACTATCTCATATTTTTCAACATTTTCGGTAAAGGATTTGGGTTTTCACTAATATTCTTGAAAGGCGGAAATATTTTTGAAAAAATGTGAAAAAGCTTAGCATTTTATCTCTGAGTTACTTCCTTATTTATATGCTCTACGTTGTTATGAATTGTTGCTGGCTACTGGTGTTGGACCCGACCATGTTCCAGCTCGTCACTACTTTCAACCTAGGGTTAGGTTTGTTACTTATTGAGTACATGGGTCGGTTGTACTCATACTACACTTCTGCACCTTGCACGCAGATGTTGGTTGTTGTTGTTGCTGTGTTCGATGGGAGCTGGATTTAAATATGTACATGCGTCCCTGTTGTAGCTGCCTCTTGTTCGTGGTAGCCTTATATTATAAAACTCTATTTATGTACTTTTTAAATAGATGATGTATTTACTTCATTTCAGCTTTGTAACCTCTATTTTTAGAAGCTCATGATTTGCACTACCAGTCCTTGGAAAATGTATAAGATTCAGATAATTTCTTTTGTTTAATTGTCTTATTAATATTAATGAAATTGGATAGTTATTAGTTGGCTTACCTAGCGGGTTAGGTTAGATGCCATCACGACTAGCAGATTTAGGGCCGTGATAGATTGGTATCAGAGCTCTAAGTTCATAGTTTCTACAAGTCATGAGCAAGTATCTAGTAAAGTCTTGCGGATCGGTATGATGACGTCCATACATATCTTCGAGAGGCTACAGGACATTTATGATTATTTCCCATCTTTCTTTCCTTATCACAAACATTGATTCAGCTTGAAAAGTAACTATTTGAATTCCTTCCATGCATTCGTATGCGCACATGAGCGCTCGATATCAGTTGTGCATCGATGACTTGTGATTCCATGGATGAGGCGCGAGATGTGATTTCAGTATGTTGATGATGGGCCATTCTGGAGGACTTGAGGCCGGGTTTTGACTGTAGCTCGAGCACGAGGAGTTCGGTTATGTGAACACATGCTTTTGGATTTATATATCCGGTAGTGCTCCTGTTAGTGGAATTTGTGGCTAGATGGCTATGTGATGAGTATGACGTGACTGCGACAAGTATTCAGAGGATTGAGTGTAACAAGAAGAGTTTGCTTGAGACGTAGAAAGGACTATTAGATGCTTGATTTCTGTCTTGATTTGACGTATATATAGTCTCGAGTTATGGGTTTGTTGAAGGATCTTTCATGTTGTTTAGCTGTGGAGTGAAGTAGATTTTCATGTCTTGTTGTGAGTTCTGAATCAGAAAGATTACGTAATTGCATAGTAGTTGTGGTTGTGGATGGGTATAGAAAGATGTTAGTTTGAGGCTAAGCATGTGGGTTATCTCCTGCGGGGTGTCCTGAGATTGTGTGATCCCTATGTTGTTTTGTAGCGAGGTCTCTTTTATTAGTGAATTATATGTGTTGAAATTTGAGTTTAGGTCTCTTATAAGAGTTGGCTTGACTGTTACAAGGATGAATGTGAGATTTGCAGATGATTTGAGATATTAGATGGTTTGTGTTACATGAGCTTATGAAGGATTTAGTTGAATCTCACTGCGATATTATGGCAGTAATAGAGCATGGGCATTGTGAGTTATTGTGTGTTTTGATCTATGGTTTTGAGCCAAGTGGGGGATTCGACTATTGATAAGTTAATTGCACGGTTATGTGTTGTATCGGTTTCGGTTTGAGGTATACTTGTAAATAAGTTATGATTCACAGAGGTTGAGATTGATGATGACTCGAGTAAAGGAATTTCTGGATACGGGTTGTATTATGCTTTATGGGTTTATGGGAAACATTGAATGATTGAGTTGTTATTCGTAAAGGATGTAGTGTGCATGGAGTAAGGAATCACTCGGTTGCTCGGAAGTGTAGAGTACTTCTTAGGGTGTTGGTGTGCAAATGGGGCATAGGTCGTTCGGTCTGTTTGGTTAGTTTAATATAGATTTGAGTAGAGTGGATGATATTCGAGAAGGTTCTAATAAATTCAAGATTTATATGTAGCAATTGAGAATTTCTGCGGAATTGTATAAGGTTAGAATCTTAGATTTACGTTGGATGGTGTTGAGACTTGTGGCATTTCTATATCACTATGGATTCTACATTTCAACATCAAGAGGGTGAAGGAAACGATTTTGGATTCATAGAAGGTCTCCTCAGAGTGGATGTCTCGGTCGTTGTACTTTTGGGGTGCTTAAGAAGGGATACAACGGCTTATGAGCCTTAGGGCAGTGTGGTTCTATGTTAGAATTCGTGGGACAAGTTTTGGTTAAGGATAGTAGTGTTCTAGCAAGGAGAAGTATCAATTTGAAGGCAATTCGGGAAGAACTTGGAGAGTCAGACAACTTTGTAGTAGGTTGGATCAGCACAGTAATGGATATAATCGGTCCTTTGGGTACTTATGATGTGGCTAGTCTCTACAGGTGTTTCGTGGCAAAGCTCTTGAGTGTTTGGCAACCTACGTGGCCTGGTTGAGTTAGAGAGATTTAATTCTGATATCTTGGTTATGTGCAAATGGGTTTCAAAGAGTTTTGAATGGTTTCTACCACGATTCGAGGAGTATACTTCCTACTGATGTGAGAGGCATGTGATGTATTGTGGTTTTCTCCGGATGAAATCAAATGGAAAGTTCTTGGCTAAGTGAGTAGGTAGTTGCTTGTAACTCGGAGTGGATTATGAAGTTCTCGTATTTTTCATATGATGGCATGGTATATGCGGTGTGTTATGTGGGATTGAAATTTGCATGTACAAGGTCACAAGTCAGTTTTGAAGGGAAAGACATGAATTCTTAGGCAGCATAGGCGGTTTCCGATGACTAGGTTAATGATATTACAATTTGGTATTGCTTGATGAGAGTGTACATTTCAAAAAGGGCAATGTGTTTTGATTTATGGATACTTCATTGATACTGCGGCACTCTCCTGGTTGATTGACTGTTGATACTCAAATTTTGCGATGTGGCACGGAAGAATTATAGAAGTATTCCTCGTGGGATGATCGTGTATGAGAGATGTGTTAGATATTCGGACGGTGGAGTTGGATCAGGTATGGTGATTCGTGGGTTCTATGGATTTAGAAACTGAGAGTTCTCAAGAGCTGAATGTTTCATGGTTGTGGACTGTGAAGTTGTGGCCGAAGCTAGCCAGATGATAATATTTGTTATAATTCAGTCATTGTGGACTTTCAGAGGGTTAATTATCTATTTGTGGGTGACTGGAGCTGATTTGGAGGTCCATTGGTAGGCCCAATTAGGATGTGTATTATATATCGAGCCGGATTGGTTGGCTCCATACTACTATTATTGAGGGATGTGTCATCCGGCTGTTGTTGAGCTTATTCGTGTACTGAAATAATCCATGAGTTACTCTTCTATGTTACGAGGGATTGCGATTCGTGGGTTATATGCACACGTTGTGCAGTTCTATTTGGGCTTTATAGCGGAATTTGAGAGAGATGAGTATTTGGGTATTGCATGATTGATTGCGCATTGGCTAAGTTCTTTCCTGATTGTGGTATTGTGTTATTCTCTATCCGTGGTTACAGTAATGCACTTTGGGTACTTGATGTCGAATTTCGCGTAGTTATTGATTTTGAGCAGGGTGGCTCGAGGTGTATAATATGGACCAGCGTTTGGATGGGGTCACGCATTGTAGCGGAGTTATATTAAGGTATGATCCTTTGTGTGAGATTCATGTGTTTTGGTTCTGGGGTGTGATATGGGTTATTAGCATTGCGTTGTGGTGGTACCCGTTGAGCTTGCGAGACGGTTCTCTTGTTTGAGTCATTTTCCATGTTTGAGTACATCTGGAATGTTGCTTATTGGTGCACGGATTGCACGAGTTGTGGCTTTAGATTGTATTGATATGTCATGTCACTAGAGTGGTCGTGTTGGATGAGATTAGGTCATTGGACCTAGAATGGATACTATAGGAATTGATCACAGCATGGTTGGAAGAATAATATCGAAAGTCCGCTTAGAAATTGGCTATAGTTCTTGTCGGAGGAGAGGGAGCTCCATGACTTGTTGATCTGATGAATGGTTACGAGTTTCTGCGTGTTTCTTTCATCATCCGTAGTGTAAACGAAGGTTTTAGAATGAGGTGTTGTTTGATATGAGATTTGTTACCGGTGTTGGGTATTTTTGAGCAGCTATTGTGATTAGAAATCATTGCTACGAGTATTTGAGTTCTGAGTATTTGAGTTATGGTTACGGCTCGGTATAGCTTGTTCAGACTTATACAGCGTGTTGATGCGAGATTATGGTCTTATAGGAAGATTCTGGATGTTGGAATTTGATTCTAAGGCTTATGGGCTAGGTTGAATTAAGAAATTTCAGTTATGTTGTGTTATCAAACCTATATGGGATAGGGTGACGTAGGATCACCCCCGGGTATGTGCATGGTAAGGTTACACGGCGATTTGATGGCTTTTGGAACAACTTTTGGCACGTTCGAGAACGAACGTATGTTTAAGTGGGGGAGAATGTAACAACCCGAACGATCGTTTTGAGCATTTGCACTTCGCTCGGTAGCTTACGAGCATGAGTAGCTACATATGATGTATTATGACTTATGTGATCGTCGATTTTGGTTTTCAGGTTATTGGGGATTGGTTTGGAAGAATGATTCTCAACTAGGAAGCTTTAAATTTGAAAGAGTTTACCATGTTTGACTTTTTAGTAGTTGACCTCGAATTGGATTTTGATGGTTTCTTTAGCTCCGTTGGGTGATTTTGGACTTAGGAGCGCATGATTGTGATTTGGAGGTCCGTTGTAGAATTCAGGTTGAAATGGCGAAAAGTTGAATTTTTGGAAAGTTTGATCAGGAGTGTCTTTTTGATATCAGATTCGAATGTGGTTCCAAGAATTGGAACAGCTTCGTTATATCATTTGGGACTTGTGTGCAAAATTGGGGTTCATTTCGAGTTGATTTGCTATGTTTTGGCACGAGTTATGGAAGTTAAAAAGTCCAAAGTTCACTAAGTTCGATTTGTGGTGCGATTCATCATTTCGATGTTGTTATGCGTGATTTGAGGCCTCGAGTAGGTCCGTTTTATGTTATTGTACTTGTTGGTATATTTGGACGGGGTCTCGAGTGGCCTGGGTGAGTTTCGGACAGGGTTCAGATCATTTTCATTTCATGTTGCATTGCTGAAGGTTTCTAGTTCTGGTCTTTCCGCATCTGCGGAAGAATGGGCGCAGATGCAAGTCCGTAGATGCGGACAATTGGCCGCAGAAATGTAGCAGGCTTGGCTGGAGGTCATCGCAGATGCGGAGGAGGAGTCAAACCTGCGAGTGAGTAGAAGCGGAAATTGTTCCGCAAGTGCGAGGGGCCAACTAGCTAGTTGTGGCTGCAGAAGCGAAACAGTTACCGCAGATGCGATGGTCGCAAAGGCGACTATTTGTCCACAAATGCGGAAAGTGGTTGGCAGAGGCTATAAAATTGAGGTTTTTGGTTCTTCTTTCTGAGATGTGGGACTCGGATTGAGGCTATTTTTGGAGCAATTTTCATCACAAGGATTGAGGTAAGTATTAGACACTTGGTTTCGATCTTATTCCATGAATCTATCTTAAATTTTGTCAATTTGTTAATGAATATTAACGAGGAAATTGGGGGTTTTGGCCTAAAGTTTCATAATGTGAATTTTTGAGTTTTGAACATCGATTTGGAGTGGGAATTGAGTGAAACTAGTATGGTTGGACTCGTAATTGAATGGGTTGTCGGATTTTGTGAGTTTTGCCGGGTTCTGAGGCGCGGGTGTGAGTTTTGATTAAGGATTCGATCTTTATCATTTAGAATTGTTTCCTTGGGTTTTATTTTGATGTATTTGAGTTGCTTTTGGCTAGTTTTGAGCCATTTGGAGGTCGGTATGCGCGAGATGGCATGTCTGGAGCATAGCTTGGCTTGCTCGCTATTAGAATTGGCTTGTTCGAGGTAAGTAACTTTTCTAAACTTAGTGTTGAGGGTATGAAATCCTGAATTTTGTGCTATGTGATTGATGATGAGGTGACGCACATGCTAGGTGACGGGCGTGTGGGTGTGCACCGTGTGAATAGTAATTCTGTTATTTTTGTGGTTCCGTGTATTTACCTGATCTTATCTCTAACCATGAAATCTCTACGTACTTGAGTTATTGAGCTGTGATATATGTTAGAAACCATGTCTAGGCTACATTATTATTTTGTTGGGACCCATAGTGGTCATTTCTTGCTGTCACCTCACTGATTTTACTGTTATTTCATACTCAATCATATTTATGCATTCATATCATATCTTAGTCTCAGTTGTTATTTATTGATACATCATATCATTGTTGTCGGGATAGTTTCATGACATTGGGAGTCTACGAGTGAGACTAGTGAGATTGATGACTGAGTGAGGCCAAAAGCCTGATTATGAGTGACAGTTATGGGATCGAGCTGCACGCCGCAGCGGTTACACTGATTTTACGATAGCGCTTGGGCTGTAGGAGCCCCTCCGGATTCTGTACACACCCCCAGTGAACGTGGTTGATTATATTGAGGGGTGGATCTTTCCTGGACATGGATCTTGTCCGAAGCATTATATACCTGGAGATAGATCTTCTCCATGGGGTTGGATTGTCCTTCCTCGGTACTAGTGACTGATGGTCAATGATGTATATATCCCGGGATGGATCTTCCCTGGGCCGTATGGGTCATACACAGTACTAAGTGGTTGAGCATTTATATACCTGGAGATGGATCTTCTCCACGGGCCGGATTGACCTTCCTCGGTTCTGAGTGACTAATGGTCAGTTGATGTATATATTCCGGGATGGATCTTCCCTGAGCCGGATTGGTCATATACAGTACTGAGTGGTTGAGCATGATGAGTGGAAAGTGTGAGACAGTGAAATTGAGTACTCTGAGAGCGCGAGTACATGATTCATCTATGAGACACATGGCATTGGCATGCACACATGACATACAGGCATAGAGATGCATTTTTCCTCATGTTATACGGTATCACATCATTCATGACTTTTTTTACACACATTGATATGTGGGCATAGAGAGGTATTTCACATTTTCTATCTGGAAAGAAAATAAAACATCTTTTTTATTGTGGAAAGGATTTTTGAAAAAATTACAGTTTTCAAACTCTCTCATATTTTTTGACGATTTTGGTAAAGGATTTGGGTTTTTACTGATATTCTTGAAAGACATAACTATTTTTGGAAAACTGTGAAAAAGCTGATCATTTTATCTCTAAGTTACTTCCTTATTTATATGCTTTACGTTGTTATGATGTTGTTGGCTACTGGTGTTGGACCCGACCATGTTCCAGCTCGCCACTACTTTCAACCTAAGGTTAGGTTTGTTACTTATTGAGTACTTGTGGTCGGTTGTGCTCATGCTACACTTCTGCACCTTGTGTGCAGACGTTCTCTGTTGTTGTTGTCGTGTTCGATGGGAGCTGGATTTGAAGATGTACATGCGTCCCTATTGTAGTTACTTCTTGTTCATGGTAGCCTTAGATTATAAAACTTTATTTATGTACTTTTTAAACAGATGATGTATTTACTTCATTTCAGCTTTGTAACCTGTATTCTTAGAAGTTCATGATTTGTATTATCAGTCCTTTGGAAACGTATAAGATTCAAATAATAGTTTTTGTTTAATTTTCATATTAATATTATTGAAATTGAATAGTTATTTATTAGCTTACCTAGCGAGTTGGGTTAGGTGTCATCACGACTAACGGATTTAGGGTCGTGACACAAATAAACAAGATTACTTCCACATCAAAAAGCCTTGTTTAAAGCAACAAAATCAATTCACAACACCTTACTTTAGTATATGCAGGAATCAAAAAGCAAGTTGCGGGTACCAATTATTGCGGCTTTGTCTCACAGTAACAAAGGCAGAGCCTTTTAATTGTATACTACGAGTATTAATAAAAGTAAACAGAAAATCACTAATATCAGCACTGAAATAAACCCAATTGCACATTGAAGATGAGAAATATAAAGCAGCTACCCCAATAATTTATTTCCAGTTTGTCTTTTACTTGCAAAATAAATAAATTAATGAATAAGTACACAAAATGAATCTTACTTAGTATATAGGGAGATGAGATATAAGTTAGCTTCAAACTGGAAAAGTCTCAAGAAGCTCTCTGTCGATGAATGAGAGGAAAGAAGTAAGGAGAAAAATCAATGTGTCAATGTAGAAGAAAGAGAAAGATAAAGAGAAAAGAACCTCTTAAAGGATCTGTTGGAGTTTCCCAGGAGACATTTTTGGAGGTAATCTTTTATGTCTACGGCAGCAACTATCTCGATCGGTTAGGCAGCTTGGATCAAACTTTAGGCTTTTTCTTCTTTGTCTCTTTGTCAAGACTTTTAGGTTTTCTTTTCGTTTTTCCTTCAAGGCGCTTTTTCTCACTTCTGTTTTAAAAAAATGCGCGATAAAGTTGGAGAGGAAAAATAGGAAGGGAAAGCAAAATTGTCCCAGTACCCCTTTTTTTCCCAAGCGGTTAAGGAAACCGTCACGACATATAAATCTACCACGATGGTTCTTGTCCTAATGCAACGGTTTATTCTATTACTTATCATAATACGTGAGTTTTAGATGTTAAATATGATAATTTATATTAATTTGAAGTGTTTTTATATTTAGAAATGATTCGGGATCAATCGGGGGCGAAACACGCTAAATTAGAGTCAAAACGGACGAAAACACAAAAAAACCGAGCAAATTGGCGATTTTGGGCGCCACAGGCAGGGCTGGGCGCCACCTCTGGCGCCGGAGGCAGAATGGTAATTGGGACAGCGCCCTGGTGGGCGCCCGGCGCTGGCCAAGGCGCCGGTGACGAGTTTTGTGTCCTATTTTGCACGGGACACGGTTATTTCGGCTCTAACCCTACCCAACACGTATAAAAGCAAGTCTAAGTTTATTTTTGAGAGATTCATGCCACTTTGGAGAGAAGATACACACGGGATCATTAGGAAGCGAAGAATTTCTCAGTTTTTCTTCATCTTATTCTAGTATTTTCAATTTATGCAACACTTATGCAATTGTTTGATTATAGCATGAGTGGCTAAATAACAATTGTTCTGGGGTTGTGGTTTAGCCATGAATATTGTTATTCGACATTAATTTAACTTTAATTATAGTTCACTCAATATACCTAGTCACGGTGCTTAATTAAATATCGTAATCTTAGTGCATTCTAATAGATTAATTTCATAGGAATATAGGCGTTAATCTATTGAGAATAGGCGAGTAGTGCTTCAGGGGAAGGCTATGAGAGCATTTATCGATTAATTAGCAACCATGAGTGAATTATATGAAAGAGAGAGTTAATTAGAATGCAATACGAGTGGTGAATTGATCACAACCCTGGAATATTCGTCTCTACTGAATACACAACAATACTCTCGTTACTTGATAATTAGTTCTTTCATAGAATCGTAGTATAAAATAGTTACATTCCTGGATTTTATTTTGGCTTGATTAAATAACAATTAGAGTGATTTGGCAAGTAGCTTACACAAGTCTCTGTGGGTTCGACATTCGATTTAACATTATATTACTTGCTACGACCACGAATACTTACGTGTACGTTTGAGACCAACAAGTTTTTGCGTGAGGAATGTACTCAGATATCAAATTCATTGCACGACAATACCCTTCGTGCATTTATCTCATCCTCACCAAATATGCGTATAACAATACAACCAGATGGCAGAAATACCGATAACAGAAATGATAAAGTAGGAAATATGCAAGCAGCAATAATGAACGAGGATATACACATGGGCAACGGTAATAGTACTAGGCGGAAAGCATAGAAGAAATGACAACAATTAGGAAGGAATAGTATAAACATCAACTAACTAGCATGTTGGAGGCTTAGATATAGCTATAACAAATAAGAAAGGGGACACATGATCTTTATAAGTTAACAAGTAGAGACATGAATGACTAACATGGTAGAAGACTTTTACTTAAGTGTAACATAAAAGATATGACATGGATGCAATTATAACAACAGGAAGCAGGCATAATATTTGCAAGTTAAGCAAGTAGAAGGCATGGACAGCACAACAACAATTGAGATAGAGAAAAAAGATAGAACAGCAACGACACATAAGAACCATAAGTACGACAATAACAGCTCAAGGTAAAGACATGAAGATATCTACAAGAAAAAAAATATCACGACATTATACATGTCCCTCGTACTCATTGCACGGAAATACCCTTCGTGCCATGAACTCGTAATAATATAAGATCATGATAATATAAATGCAATGGTACGACATCACCCTTCGTGTTTTTACTCTCAAATAAAATGGAACGGCATTACCCTTCATGCTTTACACTCACAAAACATGACACGACATCACCCTTCGTGCTTTTACTCTCAAATGAAATGGAACGGCATCACCCTTCGTGCTTTACACTCACATAACATGACACGGCATCACCCTTCGTGCTTTTACTCTCAAATGATATGCACGACATCACCCTTCGTACTTTACATTCTCCCTCACATGATAATATATATATATATATATATATATATATATATATATATATATATATATATATATATATATATATATATATATATAATGGCACGACATCAACCTTCGCGTTTTACACTCTTCCTTACCAAGCATATGTATATCAATGTCAAACAAGGTAGGAACCATAAATACGTTAAGGACAGTGTTTAAATGAATATTCAAAAACCCCATTCATAACTTTCAAGCCAACAATAGTTCAATAAACTCTCAAGAACCTTATTATTTAAGTATTTCAACAAATCTCATGAATGATCTACAACACGAGCATAGAATCTAATATCTCAAGAATATCGGCCTTAGCAATGTATTAATGATTAAGCATAATGATGATCGAATTAGACACAATAATATTTTCTCAGAATTTTCGTCAAATTGTGATCAAGATATAATAAACTAAATCTTGGTATCTAACATTTAATTTTATATTCTTAGTATCTATGAGTCAAGTAAGACATGAAGCAAGAAGGTTACGTAACTCTACAAGGCACAATTCATAGCATAATCTACCCCGATCTTGATTAACCCTGGCACATGTATATATGCTCGTCACCTCATATATGTATCACCCCCGCACGTAGCAAATAATGTCAAATAGTAGGAAAAAATCCCTCAACAAAGTTAGGCAAGGCACTTACCTCCAACAAGCCAAACCGATACACTAGAAGCGCCATCCTGCTCAAATCATCCTCCGAACGGCTTGAAACTAGCCAAAAGCAACTCAAATATATCAAATAATACTAAAGGAAACAAACCCAATCGATAAAGGTTGAATCTTTAATCAAAATACAAAATCGGTCAAAAATCACACACAGGCATGCGCCTCGGAACTCGACAAAACTCAAAAAATCCGATGATCCATTCAATTATGAGTCCAACCATACTAGTTTCACTCAAATCCGACTCCGAATCGATGTTCACAACTCAAAAATTCATATTATGAAACTTTATGCCAAAACCCCTTAATTTCCTCTTTAAAATTCATCTACCAAAAGCTAAAACTGAAGATAGATTCACAAAAATAACCAAAACCAAGTAGATAACACAAACCCCAATTCAAATGGTGAAAATCACCCCCAAAAGTTGCCCAAATCCGAGCTCCTTAACTCAAAGTATGACCAAATGAACAATCCTCAATATTAATATTCTTGCCCAACTGTTCTGCCTCGTTTTGTATGCCAAATTATCCCGAAACTCACATTTGATACCTCCAATAGATTCCTTGTGAAATTTCAATCAAGTTAGGCTTTTTAATCACTTCATTTGACCTTATAATGAATGGGATATGTTAGTTTCAATATTTACAAATAATGCAGATTTTTAAATATGAAGATAGTGATAATTTCGTAATTAATTTGAAAATTCTAGCAACTTAATTCTTAGTAAATGACCATAAACTCCTCATACGATGCCTAAATTTGATGATTCTTTTTGCTATGGCTCCGTAATTACGATACGAATCTAGTGTTTCAATCAAAACAGAAGCTGGAACTCATTTGCTTAATGTGATACCGTTTATCTTTGAATAAACAACGTCGAAACATAAGAAAAACGAGCGTAACACAACCCAAACATATCTGAAACTCATCCAAGCCCCTCGAGATCCCGTATGAACGTACCAACAAGTCTCATAACATAATACAGACCTACTCAAGGCCTCAAAAAACGCATAACAACTTCGAAACGACGAATCGCACCTCAAATCAAACTTAATGAACCTTCGAACTTTCAAAAACTCGCGATGAAACACATCAAATCAACTCGGAATGAACTCACATTTTTCACACAAGTCCCAAATGACATAGCAAAGCTATTTCAATCCCCAGAACAACAATTCGAACCCGATATCATCAAAGTCATCTCTCGGTCAAACTTGTGAACTTTCCAAACCTTCAATTTTTCAACTTTCGCGAATTAGTATCGAATCCTTCTAGAAATATCTGAATGCAAATCCGGGCATACGCCCGAGTCTAAAATCACCATCCATACTTAACGGAACCATATAAACTCCAATCTGAGATCAAATGCTAAAAAGTCAAACTTGGTCAACTCTTCCAACTTAAAACTTCAGTTCATGAAATTCATTCTTCCAAATCGATTTCGAATAACCTGAAAACCAAAACCGACGATTCACACAAGTCATAATACATTATGCAGAGATAGTCGTTCCCTCAAATTACCGAGTGAAGTGCAAATGCTCAAAACGATCGGTCGGGCGGTTAGAATAACAAAAGAGTTGGTCACCGAAACATGAATTTAGCAATATGTACACTTCACTCAACATAATATAATGTAGCTGCCTTGTTAGATGATAAATATCAATTGATGGATTTTGTTTGTTTACTATTTAGTTTTTGACAAAGTGCATGTAGCAGTTATAATTAGGTCCATATTCCTAAATATTTTTCATCAAAGTTTGAGCTATGGTATTGGCCATTAGAGTGCTGGATCTCTTACGAGTTCTTTCCATAGTAAGTTTCTTGGTTTTTTTACAATTTTTGCAGAAAACCGATGCTCAAGTGCTAATTCCTCAAGTTCCAACATTGATGAAATGCAAGATTGACAAAATATATCAGTTGGGTGACTCACTTTCTGATACTGGCAACTTGATTAGAGAGAGCCTCGTTGGAGCTTTTTCTCCCTTTGCAAAACTTCCTTATGGTGAAAACTTTTTCCAGAATAACTCAACTGGACGATGTTCTGATGGTTTGCTCATGATCGATTTCATAGGTACGTACACAGCCAGAGGCATAGCCAGTATTTTAAGTTTATGGATTCGAAATTTTAATCGTCTTAAGTTACTGGGTTCTAAATTAATACTTTATGCATATTTAATAAATTTTTAAGACAAATATAAGGTTCGAACAAATTAAGCTATTGGGTTCGGCCTAATCCACTTCCGACACTCTAGCTCCGCCTTGTACACAACTTCAATATTCCTCTAGAATTTTCCATTTTCTTGAAAAATTAACTGACCATGACAGACCCTTGAATTTGGGGTTAATTTTCATGCGCTGAACTTTACCCGTTAAAGTCATGACAAAGTGAAAGGTCACTAGCTATTTTCTTAATGATTTTTTGTTAGCTGTCCTAATAATTACATTTAGTTATTTAATGTCAATGACTATATGTCACACTTTTTAATGGATATTTGAAGCTATCTTATCATACAGCATTGGAATGTGGTCTTCCTTTACTAAATCCCTACAAGGATCAGAATGGAAATTTCACACATGGTGCAAATTTTGCAGTAGCAGGAGCTACTGCTTTGCCAGGTGAAATTATGGCAGCGAAGAAGATTTCTAACTCACTCACCAATAGTTCATTAAATGTGCAACTTGAATGGATGCCTTCTCATTTCAAATCCACTTGCTCTACTGGTAATTATACTTCGAAAATTATTCAAAAGGAAACGATATTGTTTAGTCATTTATTAATTACAGTCTAGTGTTTTTTATTTTGACTTATTATTATTTTCCTTTTCTTTGTAGAATGCTCAGTAGACTTAAAGAAGGCACTTTTCATGGTTGGAGAAATAGGAGGAAATGAGTTTAATTATGGTTTATTGCAAGGTAAACCAATGGAGGAGCTTCGAGCTATGGTCCCTGAAGTTGTTCAGACCATTATCAATGCTGTTAAAGTATGTTTTCCATTTTCTCCTTTTTTTTTTAGTATGTGAAACTCACGAATAGAGCTGTAAAAACGGGCCAGCCCAGCACAGCCTAGCTCAGCCTAGCTCAAGCTTTGTGGGCTTTTAAATTTGATGGGTTAGGACGGACTGACCTGCCATATGAATGTGTCTTAAAATGGCCAGCCCAACCCAGCCCTAAGAGGACAAAGGGATGGGGCGGGCCGACCCTTCAATTTTTTTAGAAAAAAGAATTCTTTAAATCCTTAAATATTTTTTCGTGACATAATCGATTAATTATATAAACAATTTTTGTTTGCTTAGAATGTGCAAAAAACTTGATATGATGAGATCTCGTAATTGAAATGTAAATTCTCTATATCTCTATCTCTTCTTTTTTAAAGTTATATGAATATTTTCTTAATATTTTTCTTTCATTTTCCTCAAATTCAGAGATTACTTCAATAAGTTTAGATGTTTCTAATTTAGGATTAATATCATTTGCCGATTTCATCATTATAGTCCATAAAATTTTTAAATTTCCTAAAATTAGCTAGTGGTTAAATTTTTTTGTATGTATTTAAAATTAATCTTATTCTATACTGAAGAGCAGTTTAAATATTAATAATATATTAAAGTAATGCAAACTGATCATTGGTCGCTCAACGTAATATTTTCTTTTGAAAAGATATTATTATTGACCACCTAAAACTTTTGAGTTCGTTATTAATTAAGCAAAAGAAAAATTAGTTTTGTCATATTACATGCATGTCAAAAATCTAAATTCTAGTTGATATGGAAGGGTAAATGAGCAATCTAGTGTTGGGGAATGAAAATTATAGTTAATAATTTTTTAAAAAAAAAAAAAAATATTTAATAGTTAATTAATTTAATTTTAATTAATTTTGGCCCACGGGTCAACCCAAGCCCAGTCTAGATCAAGCCTCAAGGGCTAGCTGGCTGACTTGGGCCAGGCTTATAAGCCTCAATTTTAAATGGGAATTCTACACAAAATACCCAGTTGGGCCAATCTAATTACCCAATTAAAACTTTTTACACAATACGCCCATGCGGTCTAAAATATTTACCCTGGCTTTCTAGTGACATTTTCCTTTTCCTATTAATTACTATTTGTCTCTTTGTATTTTCTCTCCTGTTTTTCCTATTTATCCTAACTTTTCCCTGCCATTCCCTTTCTCCCATTAATTATTTTATGTTTTTCTTCTCCTATTTTTCCTATATTGCACGTTATTCATCTTTTTAACGTATGTGCTTTTATTTGAAGGCTTCAAGAGCTTCTTCGTATTTTTTTTCGTGCATTCATTGATTAAGATACCTCGATCCAAAACGTCTCATTAATTAACTCCATGGATAAGTTAACTCTTCAATCACATGTAGAGGTAGTTTCAAGATTTAAATTTAATGAGTTCAGCTTTTAAGGTTTTAACATTGAACTTATTAAACTGTTAAAATTATGGGTTCAAATCTAATACTTGTTAAGATTTTAATAGGTTTTTACATATAAATATATACTCTGTGTCGAAAGTTATAAGTTCAGTTGAACTCGTATCCGAAATGTTAAATCCGCACCTAACCACATAATGCGATTAACTAATTCTGGGGATTATTGTTACTAGGACTTATTATATGATACATAATCTAATGACAAAGAAAAAATGAAATAAAATAATGTTTAAAAAGAAAGAGCTAACAAAATGATATATTGTAATAATATGCAATAGCTGAGACTTGAATAAAAACACATTACCCTATAGTATACAACTACGATATCACATTATACTGTAAGAGTATACAAGTATACTACAATTGTATACTATAATCGTATACATATATACCAAAATGATATTTTATAATAATATGCAACTTTTCAGCAAAACTTTATATTAAAACACAGTTTCCCAACAATATACAACTATTGTCTCATAATATACTGTAAGAGCATACTATAATAGAGTATGTAGTTAAACTACAACGGTATACTATATTAGTTTACATATATACCGAAATGTTATATGGGTAGGGTCGCGTAATTATTTTGAATGGGTGAATTAGAGTAATTATTTTGGTTTTTATGGGTAACCCTGTATATATTGCTTTTTGAATGAGTTCAAAAAATTTTAGCCTAACTTTATCCAAGTAACGAGTTGGGTTGGGCTGGTTTCATGGGCCAAATCCATTTTGACAGCTCTACTCACGAAAGATGTACAAATATTTACAATATTTACGTATATTCATCAATAGTTGCATCGAATCAATAACTGTATGATTTAAGTATTTCACATAAATTATAGTAACACTTAACGGTAGTTAATTTTTACCACTAGTGCAGTATCATGAGCATTAATAGAAAAACATTTAGTTGCCAATTCATTATCGATTATCCTTACTTTCAGACGATCATTGGGTTTGGAGCTGTCCGAATCGTCATTCCTGGAAATTTCCCAATTGGTTGTATACCAAATTTGCTTACGACGTTTTTGACCAATAATTCAACTGCGTATGATGATAACCATTGCTTGAAAGATCTAAATGACTTGGCAATACTCTACAATGATCATTTGCAACAAGCCATTCAAGAGCTGAAGAAAGGACATCCAAATATTAGATTGGTTTATGGTGACTACTACAATGCCTATCTCTGGCTTCTACAAAATGCCGCAAATCTGGGTAAGTGCTCAAGATAACATTCTTTCTATTTTTAACCTTAGTTTATTTTCTTTTAACAATAATTTGTCCACTTAAAGTGTTTTTTGTTTTTTTTTAAACTTTTGATAAATTGATTCCTTTTCCACCCATTTTTCGTCCCGAGCACCCCTCTTGAAATGATCAGTCTGCGCTCGATAAAAATAATTGAATTCGTAAAATGCAATAAAATTTGAGAAAGTAACACCAAAGTAATCAAGAAACTAAAGCAACATTAGCGGTTGTCGGAGCCAAAAATTCTAACAAAAGGATTAGAAAAATGTAAGAATATGACGCATGAGATTTAAACCTGTGCTATAGACTTCCCTTATGTCAAGGGGTTCAACAAGTTTTATATTGTGTGGTATAATTTTCTGAAGGGAAGTCAATTAAACTGGTAGGATCAAAATGATCAGGTGTCATGCGGAAGCTAGTGAAACAAACTTTCAAGACGACGATAAATTAGACAGTAAAAGAAACACAAACATTTAATGTGATTCGGTTAATTGACCTACGTCTACAGGCGGAGATGAACAATCCGCTATATAAAAGAGAGTACAACATATCGAGAGAACAACCTCACAAAGAGGCACACACCAGTGACAAAATAACACTTGTATCGCAAAAACTTCCCCCTAAACAAGACTCTCAAACTCCTTAAGGACAACATTGTGGATGCTGCTAAATGAGAAGGAAATATCCTCAAATTATAGAAGTCTAAAGTTTTTCCTCTAAGAATAAAGACTAGGAATTATATTTTTCTTTTCGTAAAAGGTAAAATCAATTATGATAAATATATTGCCTTCCTTCAAGACATAAAAAAATCAAATATGATAAGAAAATCAGGACAAACACCTGACATAAACTCTATTCAATACAATACGTGTAAATCCACCCTAGAAGAATATCTCAGGCAATTACATATATTTTGATTGAAATGTGCAGGTTTTGACAAAAACTCTCTATTGAAAGCTTTTTGTGGAATAGGAGAAAAATATAATTACGACAAAAGTAGAATAATATGGAGCTCCAGGACTGCAAATTTGTACCGATCCTAATACTTACATCAGTTGGGACGGAATTCATCTGACACAACAAGCCTACAAATGGTTGGCACGACGGCTAATCGATGACATGCTACCAAAATTGAAATGCCAAGCTTAGTTTAGGCTTCCTTTTCTTTTTCTTGGCAACGTGCATCAACAGATCTATTAAAAATTTAAAATAGCTCTCTCATTTCTTTCTGTGTATATAAAGCAATGCGGAGCGAAGCAATTGTCATAAATTAGAATGTATTGAATCCATTTAGTTGAAAAAGGCTGTAGATGTTTTCTTCCAAGGTCAATTGCTACGTACTCTACATAAAGGTTATTTTTAAAAAAAAATCTTTTTCGTTTTTATAAGTTTTAGTAGTTAAAACGGTAACTTTGAAAACCTCAAACAAGAGAAGTAATATTCTTTTACCTTTCTTTATTTCTTTGTAATATTTTCGGATCTGTAGTTAACTGGAATAATTGCTTTAATTTTCTTATTAGCCACTTCACAAACGTTCTGTTCTGGATATTACATTTTCAATTAATTAGAACGTTTAAAAAAGATTACATGTGAAAAATCTGGAGTGCTCTTTTTTCTTTTTCTTCTTTATCCACCCGATGTTTAGTATCTGCATTGGGATCCTACTAATTCGAAATCGTATCGAGAAATCTCAAGTCCTTCCTTTCAAAGGTGCCTCCACTCTCATATTAAAACTAGAGACCTCGGGATAATCTGAACAGTGAAAAAAAAATCAAAGTAGGCTTCAAGCTAATAGATCTTTAATTATACGATTTAGTTCTAAACTAAAAAAATATTTAAAGATAAATGAGTACTTACTACTATCGATATTCTTTCTTGGTCGATGAAGTGTTAATTCTCGATGTGATGGCGCCAGGCATGTAACGTTTTGTCTTGTGATGTTGTGAACATGCCAAAAAACAACATTATCAATAAATTAAATTTCTTTTTATATTGAAAAAAAGAAGAAGGAGAATACGTGAACATTGTGTTATGAAGGCTGAGGATAATACGCTAATTGATGTCGTGCAAGCCATATCCGATGAAATTTTAAATTTTTAGTGATTCATAATTGATAGTACCTATTATAACACTAGGAAATGTGATAAGTTATTTATAAAGCAAAAACGGAAAGAAAATAGAAATGTTGACTTTTTGAACGTGTATCATGCAATACTTTTAAAATGTTATATAGCGTGATAATTCAAGGAAATCTGGCTAGCTTGCCCTCAGATACAAGAATTATTATTAATATTATAATCATTATCATCATCATTATATAATATATAACAAGTAAAATATTCTTACATTTCTTTTTCCTTATTTAAGAATATTTTTGTGTCTAGGGAAGAAAAGTAAGAACCCTTTTGTGCGCTCTTGATTATTTTTCCTTTTTGTTTCAAGTACTCCCACTATATATATACTACCGCACCTTATCTTTTTGAAGCCTTGTTTATCTTTTTAAAAAAAAATTCAATTTGCAGTCAACTGGAGAAATAATTGCTTTTGTTTTCTTATTAGCCATTTCACAAACATTCTGTTTATCTTATCCATTTTAGTAACAAAACCCGAGATTACGTGAAGATTGTGTTGTCATGGCCGGGGATAACGGGCTAATGTCGTACAAGCCACCCGACGACATTTTATTTTTTTCAATGATTATAATACAAATAATAGCAAAGGAAATCTGATAAATTTTTTATAAACAAAAAAGGAAAGAAAACGGAAGAATTGACTAGTTATGGTTCCGATTTTCCTTATAAAAGAATCGGGCCATGGCGCTGACAATTAATACGAAGACTTGATCTCCTAGTTCTTTCTGCGATCAGTTTCTTGGTTATTCAACAGAAAAGCAACGCACAAGTACTAATGCTTCAAAATCCACGACTGATAAATAAAAAATAATATCAGTTTGGTGATTCACTTTCAAATACAGGCAACTGCATAAGAGAGAGCATTTGTGGAGCTGGATGTGCAAGACTTCCTTATGGAATGAACTTTTTCCGGAGTGAAACTGGATGCTGTTCTAATGGCATGCTCATCATTGATTTCATAGGTATGTATAAAACTCTTTTTCTTTCCATGTTTGCGTTTTTCCAGATTTAACAAGGAGAATTACATTGGAATAAAAAAAGAGAAAGAGAAAGAAATAGGTGTATAGGGTAAAATTAGTTTATATTAAATGATCAAATAGTAGTGTGACATCTGAATCCGAGGACAGGCAGAAAGTAAAGCTGCAATTGGCATCGGATAGACACCGAAGGGTGTGTGATCAACGTGGGCAGATCGAATTTTTGCCATCGGATAACATTCGATGAAGAATATTCCCTGGCATTAAATGGGCAACCGTTGCAGAGAATATTTGGATTCATGGCCTGGCGTTACATATTATTCAGTAACTCTTTTATTGTCATTTAAGAGGGCATGATCCTAGGATCTTGTTTCTCAAGGTATAACTATAAATAGTAGGCTTAACAGTCACTGTGGGACACGAGATTCTTTGCAAAATTTATGCTATATTCCATTCTCAAGCTCAACAAAATAACTTTATTTGCTCTTTATATTGTTCTTATTTCTGTCCTTGGAGGCATTGCTCTCGGGGTCAAGTTTGTTATTTCCTTTGATTTTAACCGATAAGTCTTATTTTTAATTTTGTTTGTCATTTTTAAATCAAATCGGTTCATTTGTCTATAAATCACGTAATAAATTCAACTGTATTATTTTACGGGTAACGTAACCATTGTGTTAATATTAAAACAACGCATACTTACGTATGCTTCTTTTAATTTGTTTTTGACAGCTTTGGAATCTGGTTCATCCTCTCCTAAATCCCTACAAGCTTCAAAATGCAAAATTTACACATGGTGCAAATTTCGCAGTAGCAGGGGCTACTGCTTTATCGGCTCAAGTCCTGGCAGAAAAGAAGATTTATACTTCCGTCACAAATAGTTCACTAAGTGTGCAACTTGATTGGATGTCTTCTCATTTCGAAATCACTTGCTTTACTGGTAGTTGATTATATTTTGCTAAATATGTTTACCTTCAAAATCGGATAATAATTGAATTTATACGCGGTTCTAAAGATACGTGAAATAACTTGGCTTTTTGGATGGTCCCGGCGGCATTGACTGGTAATGTTATTTCCTCTTTAGTGGTTTCACATGCCATGTTGAATCCATTCAGGACTCGGACTGCGGGCATAATTTGATCTTGTAAACCGAGTTGTTCTACGGCCCTCGACCGGATGATGTTGGCCGAGCTACCTGGATCAATTAATACACGCTTAACCCGAGATTTATTTATGAGTACAGATATTACCAGAGCATCGTTGTGAGGTTGCACGATCCCTTCTACGTCCTCGTCGTTGAAAGACAAGGTTCCTTCCGGTATGTAATCTCAAGTCCGTTTTTCCCTTGTGATGGACACTTTGGTGCGTTTCAACATCGGTTATTGAGGGATATCGACTCCACCGATGATCATGTTGATAACGTGTTGAGGTTCTTCTTGTTCGGTCTATTTGTTAGAGTCCCTGTTTCTGAAATGATTCTTGGCTCGGTTGCTCAGAAATTCTCGAAGGTGCCCGTTGTTGAATAACCAGACTACTTCTGCTCTCAACTGTCGACAATCCTCCTTTCTCTGGCCATGAGTGCCATGATATTTGCACATTTGGTTGGGATCTCTTTGGGCTGGATCGGTTTGTAAAGGCCGAGGCTATTTGGTATCTTTGATGCCCCTGATAGCTGATACGATGGTTGTCGCATCAACATTAAAGTTGTATTCCGATAATTGCGGTGCTTCTTTAGGTCTGATAGGCCTATCGAAATCGTTCTTGCTTATGAGCCCTCGAGACCTCTGACCTCGATCGCTTCTCCTTTCATTTCGCATATAACTTCGCCCAGATCCGCTACTTCTACGATCTCCATTATATGGATGGTACCGATCTCTCTTCGACCTCGGTTTCTGGTCAATATCTCTCTTGATTCTGTCGACAGGTCTGACAGGATAAACGTACCCGGAAGGAGTCCCAAGTTGATCGTCTTCAACCCTGTTATTTGATTGGTCCTGATTATGCACATCGGCCCAAGTAACAATCGGGTACTCTATCAAATTCTGCTTCAACTACTATGAAGCCACCATGCTTCGAACATTGAGTCCTGGGGTAAAGGCTTGAATGACCCAATCATCAGTCACCGATGGTAGATCCATCCGTTCCATTTGGAATCGAGACACGAATTCTCGGAGCATTTCATTGTCCTTCTGCCTTACCTTGAAATGGTCCGACTTCCTGGTCTCGACCTTGATGGCCCCGGCGTGTGCTTTTACGAAAGAATCTGCAAACATAGCGAATGAGTCAATAGAATTAGGTGGTAAATTGTGATACCATATCATAGCTCCCTTTGGCATGGTCTCTCCAAATTTCTTTAGTAAGACAAATTCGATTTCGTCATCCTATAGATCATTCCCTTTGATGGCACATGTGTAAGAGGTGACATGCTCGTTTGGGTCGGTCGTTCCATTGTGTTTAGGAATCTTGGGCATGCGGAACTTCTTGGGGATCGTCTTGGGAGCCGCGCTCGGGGGAAAAGGTTTTGCACGAACTTTTTGGAGTCCATTCCCTTCAATATCGGTGGTGGTCCCGGGATAGTTGTAGGTTTCCACCTTCTTATCGTTTGCCTCAATCTTCTTTTCTCCCAATTCAATTCGTTTTGTCAGCTCCTCAACCATCTTCATGATTATAGGATTGGTCCCTGATCCTTTCTCGATGGATCTCCTTGAGACCGCTTCAACTCTGTGGACAACTTCCTGGGATGGCTCGGGCTCAATCCTACTTGGTGGGCGATTCTGGTTCTGGAGCTGGGCTCTCACCGCCTGCTGATCTTGCAACATTTCGAAGATCACCCGCATGTTGATTCTACCATCTTCGCCGCCATGTGTGCTTTGAGCGGCTAATCGAACATCCCTACCGACGCTGTCCTCGGAATCAGTGGCCAAATTTGCGTTGATGGCTACATGTGAGCTGACGTTGATTGGATCTGCAATTGGGGATCCATCGAGATCGATCGAAGGTGCGTCGTTCCCCGGTTCTATGTTATTGATTATAGGCTATAATCTCATGTTTTAGTCGATTATTACATTCCAATTTACTGCACTTTAGTTGAGTTTAAGCTTTAATTGCTAGTGTTTTGCACTAAATGTATGTTTTATGCCTTGTAGGAGTGATTCCTAGAATGAACAAGTGATTTGGAGCTTTGAAGTCTGAGTAAAATCCCACTGAATTAAGCAGGGATCGTGTTCAGGGATCAACGGATGATAGTGCAACGAAACAAAGAATCGAGCAGACATATTGTGCAGTGTCCAGTAAAATGCACATAACATTTCACTCAAAGATCCGTTTGGACTCCACAATATGTCATTGAAAAGTTGCTTAAAAGAGATACAACTTTTATGTTTTACGTTTTTCAAATCCCCAACAAAACAGGGTGAATAATGCACGGCCGTGCATTAAGCGCGCATATGAGGCAGAACAAGGTGAAAAGGGCGCGGCCAAGTGCGCGGGCGCACTTCTAGGTACGCGGTCGCGCACGTACTATCCGGGAAAAGTGTCCTTTTTCACGTAGGATAAGGTGTATTTGTTTGGGCCCGACCCTACTTGGTATATATACAAGAAAAAATGGTAGGAGGCTAAGGAGAAGTTGGAGAAGCAAGAGCACAAGGAATCTATCATTCAATCTAAACTCAAGACAGGGGTTTGGATTGTTTATGTTTTCCTTTAACATAAACATTGTTATGATGAATTACTCAATATCCATGAAGTAGTTCTCTTTAGGGTTTGATGGATTTGGTGTAGTGATACTTGTTTGTGGATAATTAACTCTAGTTTTTATGTATTGAATCATTTTAGATGTTTTAATCGTTGCTTCTATTCAGTAGTTCTTGTTATGGAGAGAGGCATAACTTGTGATATTGTTGCTTTATATTTTTTTGGTTGAAGTAATTAATTATTCTTAGTAATTGAAATAGGCTAGTTGAACTGTTGATTGAACCTAGTTAGGAGAATAATCAAGAGAGGTTCTCCTAAAGACCAATCCACTACGAATTCTTGCATATCTTCACATGCTTAAAATTAGTTTATCTTGTGAGGTTGAGACTTAACCGAGAGAGGAGTTTCTACTGAATAATTGAACTAATAACCAAGTGAATTCGAGAGACTCACTTGATCATTAGAAGTGAATTATCAAGAGTTAAATCCCAAACATTTTCTTGCACCCATCCTATCAACCCTATCTTCTCCCAATTGATATTTTCCTTCGCTTAATACTTGCGTTGATTGTCATTAGCCAATAGTTTAGAATCTTAGTTTATCTTAATTTTAATCATATAAACCTCAATTGTTGATCATCTTGGATAACAGTCTAGCTACAAACTATAATAATATTGTTTAAATTCAATCCTTGTGGATACGATATTATATCATACTATATTCGACTAGTGAGCATATTTAAATATGTGTTTAGCGCTCGTCAAATTTTGGCACCGTTGCCAAGATTGACAATCAATAACGTCTGAAATAGTTTGTAGTGCTAATTCAACAATTTTTCTTTTTTATTTTATTTTCTCTTTTTACGTATGGTGTTTATTGACTGTCCATAGGCTACAGGTTAGATTGGTCCATGACTCGATCTTCTGGTAAGGAATTAAAACTATACGAGCCAATATTGAGAAAAAGTTACAAGAGTTGAGGAAAGAAAGAAATCTTCCCGAGAATACAGAAACGGCTGGGCAATCCTCAACTAAAGAAAAGATGGCGGGAGATGATGAAAATGTTGATTTGGCTGCGAGAGAGGCAACCCAACTCAGAGAGAAAGCTGCAAGAGATGCTGAAGAAGAACCACTTAGAGATGAACAAATTTCTTATGAGGAGGAGAAGGCTCGAAGAATGGATCAGAATAAGCCCTTGGGTGCATACCAGTTCGGAAACATAGCTCCCGGCCAAGGGAGACCACTTGGCGATTATGCTAGACTGGTCTACAACCAGGGCTTATCAAGCGTGGGGCCTCCTCCAGTTGCAGCTAATAATTTTTAGTTGAAGCAAGGGTTACTCCAAATCCTCCAAAATAGCTGTGTCTTCAGAGGAAAGATGAACGAAGATCCAAACAACCATCTAATGGACTTCAAGGATATAATGAACACCTTTCAATATAATGGTGTATCACAAGATGCAGTTGTCTTAAGGGAATTCCCCTTCATACTCAAAGATGATGCAAAGCACTAGCTTCAAAGCTTACCCTAGGGATCAACTAGAACATGGAAGGAGATGACCAAAATATTTCTTGCTAAATATTTCTCCTCAACTAAAACGGGCAAGTTTAGAAGAGAGATCCATAACTTCTGCCAGAATGGTGTTTGCAACTTTGGAGAGGTTTAAGAAGATAGTGAAAAAGTGTTAGCACAACTGAATTGAACTCTGAATGCAACTCCAAGACTTTTGGGATGGTTTGACGCTGACCTCACGCATAACATTGAGCAATGCAGTTGGAGGTCCGTTAATGAAGAAGACTCTAGAGGAGATAGTCACTATTCTAGGTGAGTTGTCTGAAGATGCAAATCAGTGGCCCTCTGAAATTGCTAAAAGAAAAAGATCAACTAGTGTTCACCATGTTAATGCTAACACATCTGTGCAGGTAAAACTTGATGCCATGGCAAACGAAATAAGGAAGCTGACCTTAACTTCAATACCCAATGAGCCTCATGCAACATGTGATATATGTGGAAGAGGATACCCTACTCATGAGTGTCAAGCTACCATAGAGGAAGTTAATGCTGTGGATAATTACAACTTCAATGCAATGGGTAAGAAGCACCCCGATTTTTCATGGAGTTCACCTGGGGTACAGAAAATGCATGGCAACAAAATAACTCAAGATTTCAAGGTGCTCCTAGTTTTGTGAATCAGCCGAGACCGCAGTTCCAGCCTCAACAATCAAATCAGTCTGGGTTAGAAGATCTAATGATGTCATTCATTGTCAATACAGATGAGAGGTTAGATGCTCATAGTGTAGCTATCAAGGAACTTGGGTCATGTTTGCGTAACTTGGAGAGACAAGTGGGACAAATTGCAACTGTATTATTTGACAGAATCCCAGGTACTCTGCCAGCTGATACTGAAAGGAATCCCATAGAAACGGTAAATGTTGTGACCTTGAGAAGAGGACATGTCTTGAAAGATCCCACTCCAATTCAAAAAGAGACTGCACCTGAAAAAGAAATGGGAATGAGCTGAAAATTGAAAATGATAAGAAGAAGGGCAAAAATGGAGCTGAGAAAAAGAAGAATGAGGAACTTCAAGAAGGGAGGACACTAATGAAGAGAGCAAGCACATGCCTGCTCTACCTTTTTCTCAAAAGCTATATAGAGAAAAGTTGGACAAACAGTTTGAGAGATTTCTAGACATGCTAAGACAGGTTAATGTAAACCTGCCATTCACTGATGTTCTCTCACAAATGCCAGCTTATGCAAAGTTCTTAAAGGATATCCTTACAAAGAAGAGGAAGATAGAAGAGGCCTCAGTGGTGAAGCTCACAGAGCATTGCAGTGCGATCTTACAAAATAAAATCCCACAAAAGTGTGGAGATCCAAGGAGTTTTACTATACCTTTCTCTTTAGGCACTCTAAATTTGATAAGTCTTTATGTGATTTTGATACCACAATTAATCTAACGCCATTGTTTATTTACAGGAAACTGGAGAAGGAGATTGGAGAAATAAGGTCGGTGCCGATATCTTTGTAGTTGGTAGACCAAACAACTATAACACCCGAGGGGATAGTAGAAGATGTTTTGGTGCGGGTGGATAAGTTCATATTTCCTGTAGATTTCGTAGTGGTAAATATGGAGGAGAATAATAAGGCCCCCCTCATACTAGGAAGACCATTTTTAGCAACAGGTATAGCTATACTGGATATACATGATATACAACTTATGCTTAGAGTGGGTGAGGAGACAGTGACTTTTGAGATGAATGTAGCAAATGGAGTGAAGAATAAGGAGAAGCCAGCTGCAGGTAGTGAGTGGAAGGTGAAGCGCGTGAAAGAGAAGACTGGTGTTAGTGAAAAATATAAGTGTGGGGTTTACCCCAAGAAGGCTTTTAAGAAACTGTCTGCGTGGATGTGCACATTGGTTCGAGCGCGTGGAATGGAGCCCGACTTTGACTCAGACCCCGACTAGAGATTCAGGGAAGTTTCCTCAACCTTATGCTTTTTAATTGTATGTCATGGGGACATGCCACAACTTAAAGTGTGGGGTGGGGGATATTTGTTTGTATGTATGTATATTAGTCCTACTTTTTTTGTTAGTTTTAGTAGTTTGAAAGGAAAAAAATTGAAAAAAACCCATAAAAGTTTTAAAATTGCTGACTGTTCCCGATGATGGATATCATTCGACGGGTTTCTTAAGGGATTAAAGTCGAAGTAAAAAGACAAAAAATTTTCTTTAGTAGGTAGTGTATCAATTCCTCCTTGGTTTTTCTTTGTGCCGCGGTTCTTTTCCAAGGGTTTTGTTTGAATCGGGTGTATTTAGTTTTTATTTTTGTTAGTAGTAGGAAACCTTGTGTTTTGATTTGAAATGAAAGCAATATATCTTGACTTGGTTATTCCTTGAGAATAGTGAGTGCTTTAGTTGTGACGCTTAGGTTCAATTTTTGCCTCTTGTGTAAGTACCTTAAATGGTATGATCTTAACTTTGCTTAACTGCTTTGACTAGAGTGTCTTGATAGTCCAATATTGAGTGAGTCATGTGCCATGTGTGTGAGATTTTTGTGTTATTCTGTGCATTGCATTTGATGTCTAGAACTTGCCCCGTGTGTTTGCAAAGTATAATAGTAGTCTTGTTTAGTTTTGGAAGTGATATAGACATTTCTTTGTTAAGCCAGATATACTTTTACCCACCTAACTGTTATGTATCTTAATTAACCCATTTGATCTTGTAATCCTGTTTCTTTGGCAACCACGTTACAAGCTTTACCCCTTTGTTTGAATTGATCATCTATTTGAACCTTGTACCTCTCATGAGCACTTGAAATTTTTATGAACTTTTGTAAAAGTTGAAGTGTGGGGTGGTTGGTTTGGATTTTGAGTGGAACTAATGAAATAAGGAGAAAGGTGCACTTTTTTTAAAAAGTAAGAGCCCCTTGAATCGAACAAGAAAAGAAAAAAATAGTTGTATTGTTATGAAGGAGATTCATTGATAAGTGGTAACTCTTGATATAATGGTGCTTAAAAAATTTGGGGAGTTAATGCATGTTGATGTCAAGGTGGAGTATGGTTTGACATAAGTGTGGGGTTTTGAATGTTAAAGTGTATGTATTAAAGTGCTTACGGAGGTGTAGTCACTCTTATATCCGAATGTATCATGCCCATCCCACAGCCTACATTACAACCAGTTAAAAGTCCTACTTGATCCTTGATTGAATGAGCTCAATTAGTAGAGTAGTACACTACGGGCAAGATTATGGTTCATATTTTGTGGCATATGAATGTTATTTCTGAGAGTGAGCGAATTATTTCTATGTGAAGTTCCTAATTGCTCTTAAATTTTATTGTGTGTGAAACTACTCTTTTTTGTTGTGCGGGCACATGATTCATGAAGAAAATGTAATGCCATTTACCTCTATGTTAGAGTAAGTGAGTGAGTTGTGAATAATGCATGGTACTTGTGATTCAAATCTTGAGGTGAAGATGTTACACTATTGTGCTTAGTTTATTTTTAATATTCTTGGTGTAATGAGTTAGGAGAGTTTCTTAGTAAGGTTGTGTCTATATAAAGTGCGGTTTGATTGCTCGTGGATGATCAATGGTTTAAGTGTGGGGTATTTTAGTCGATTATTATATTTCAATTTACCGTACTTTAGTTGAGTTTGAGCTTTAATCGCTAGTGTTTTGTACTAATTGTGTGTTATATGTCTTGTCGGAGTGATTCAGAGCTATGTAGATTTTATGAAATGGACAAGTGATTTGGAACTTTGAAGTCTGAGTAAAAGCCCAAGGAAATAATCCGGGATCGTGTTCGGGGATCAATAAATGATAGTGCAACGAAACGAAGAATCGAGCAGGCATATTGCATAGTGTCCAGTAAAATGCACATAACTTTTTGCTCGGAACTCTGTTTGGGCTCCACAATATGTCGTTGGAAATCTATTTAAAAAGGATACAACTTTCATGTTTTTTTTTTTCAAATCCCCAACAGAAGAGGGTGAATAATGCACGGCCGTGCACTGGGTGTAACGACCCGATCGGTCGTTTTGCATATTTAGACCCTGTTTCCCTAAATAAGACTTCTCGTAGCGGCTTTCAGTGATTCATGACTTGCAGGGACGGGTGGTTCGGGATTCGGAAGTGTATAGAGTAATATAGGAACACTTGGTTCCTTAAGATTGGCTTTTAAGGCCAAGTTTGACTTCGGTCAATATTCTGAGTAAACGACCTCGAAATCAAGTTTTGCCGATTCCAGTAGCTTCATAGGATGATTTCAGACTTGTGCGTACGTGCAGAATGGGTTTTGGATGACCCGGGAGCATTTCAACGCCAAATAGCGAAAATAGAGTTTCCTTAAGTTCATAATTTGGTTTGGAACGTGTTTTTGTGTTATCGAGGTCCGAACAGAATTTCGAGACTTGGAATAGTTCTGTTATGTCATTTATGACTTGCTTGCAAAATTTGGTGTCATTCCGAGTAGTATAGGTCGGTTCGGCGCATTGAAACCGAATTCAAGAACTTGAAAATTCTTAAGTTTGATTCTAGGGGTTTTGAGGAGTGATTTTGAGTTTTAGCGTGGTTTTGGGTGTTCCGAAGGTTCGAGCGAGTCCATAATATGATTTAGGACTTGTTGGTATAATTGCGTGGGGGATCGGGTGGGCCTAGGTGCCTCCCGGACACCAAACGGGGCCAAAATTTAGCAGCTTCAGCTGCTGGTGCACCAGGTCTGGTGTGACCGTAGGTGCGGTTGCCCAGATCGCAGATGCGAGACCGCCCCTACAGTCAAGGCCTCGCAAGTGCGACCCATAAGGGAGAAGGCCCATATCGTAGGTGCAGACCTTTCTCCGCATGAGCGGGTCCGCGGTGCGGAAACCCCTCCACAGGTGCGATCCCCAGTCCCTTTGCCAATTTCCGCAGGTGCGAGACCGTAGGTGCGGTCCTCGAGCCGCAGGTGCGAGGTCACTAAAGGCAGTGAGCCCATTTAATTCGGGACTTAATCATTTTTCACCATTTCTTCCACACCATAGGCGATTTTGAGAGCTTTCAAGAGGGTATTCGGCCTAGCTTCTAAGAGGGTATTCGGCCTAGCTTCTAAGAGGTAAGTAATTTCCTTTTAAATGTGGTTTATTACATCAATATTAGGTAGATTAACACCCAATTAGTGTAAATCAAAAGGGTTAGAGTGGAAACCTAGGGTTTATGAACTTTAGAGGAATTCACCACCTTTTCACCGTGAAATCCTACAAAAACTATATATTAATGATCCTTAGGCTATGGGTGAGTGTCTTCTTCGAAAATTTCCGGAATCCGAGCATGTGGGCCCGGGGGCGTATTTTGGGATTTCTTCAAGAAGGATGAATTAGCTAAGCTATTAAGAGAATTTCATACCTTTGAGTGTATATTAACGTATTTATATAATATTAGACTAGTTTCGAGTCCTCGGGTGTAGAGGTTGGAGTTTCAGGCATGTTCTTGGTCCGAGAAGTAGGTTCCGCACGAGTTGAGTCTCCTTTCTAACCTTGTAAGAGGGAATTGTCCCCATAGGTAATTATAAATGATTGAATTGTCCTTATTTGCGGGGGCTACACACGCACGAGGTGACGAGAGTCCGTGTGTAGCTACTACTATGTTATGCCGGGTAGTCTTTAGGACTCACAAGCATGCTTATACGCCTTATTTGTATCCCTGCATGCATTCCTAGTTGATTATTATCCTTGAACTAGCATGAGAAAATGGAATGTTACATTAAATCTTGTTGTTGCCATGATTCTTGTTTTCCAAGTGTGAACTCTATTTCCTGAATTTCCTGATGATTTTGTGTATGTATACGAGCACCCGTGTCGCATGTATGATTCGTGAGCGGGGTAGCCTTATATTATGTCAACCGCGTCGCATGATCGATTCGCGAGCGGGGTAATAGATGCATCTATGGTTCGACCCTTCGACCCTTCGACAGTGCACATTTAATTTTTGCGTCTCTTCGGCCGTACGCCTCGACATAATATATGCTATGTATTTGACTGAGAGTCTTATTATTATTATTATCAAATGAATTGTTATATGTGAAAGGGGACTTTGGACTTTTATTATAATTGTTATTTGGCACTTGCGATAGGTGGTAGTTCATATACTTGATATTCCATGTCTACTTGATTTTCATAATTGCTAACCCTGATTAAATCTATCTAATTATATTATTGCTAATGACCCTAGTGCGTAATACGTCTACCCCTCGTCACTAATTCTTCGAGTTTAGACGGGATACTCACTGGGTACATATTTGTTTATATGTACTCATGCTACGCTTCTGTACTTAATTATACAGGTTCTGAGGCTGGTGAATCTGGTTATCATACCGGAGCGCGATCGTGAGATTACTTTCTGGATTAGACTACACGGTGAGCTGCTCTCTCTGGCGTTCCTCAGCAGCATTGTGGAGTTCTGCCATTTCTTTTGATATTTCTGTCTACCCCTTTCAAACGGTTGTATATTTATTTTGTCTACTTTGTATATTCCACTAGCCGCCTTGTCACACCTCCTTTTTTATACGCCCCGAAGGGGGTACGGGAGTTTTTCCACTTAAAGTG